>JAPVLO010001334.1:0-106112 GCA_027257055.1 Cephalopachus bancanus | reverse complement strand
AGTTCCTTCCTCTGGAAACCAAGGTTTGTATTCCACTACTATTTCTAAACACTTATCTATTCTATCATGAGACACTTGGGCTCCATATTCTTTTAACAAATGATGTAGGAAGCCAGAAAAAGAAACAGTGCAAGAACAAGCTTGCTCCATAACCCTGCCATAGAATGCCCTACTTTCCTCCTTTTGTAGGGTGCTTCTGTGTGCCACAAATCCCCTTGGAGGGGGCGGTCTTTCAGGTCTCTGTTCAGGCACCACTTGTCAGTCTCTGGGACTGGGGACCTGAAGGCGCAGGAGAATGAGAGAGACAGACAAAGAAAAGTGAGGCACAGGGGACCAAGGAGCTGAACTCCAAGGCCCCAAGCTTTATTTCTGCTCATCTTTTATGCATGAAAAAAGCAGGCTACACACAAAAATGACTCACAATATGCGCTGGTACAAAGCAGGTTTTTACTTAAGATTGTTTGTACTTCTAAACTATTAGGCTTCTTAGTTAGTGAGGAACAGTTCCTGTTTATCTTATCAGCTGAGTTCCCGGGGAAGCAAGGTGTTCTACCAATGATTCACTTGCAGAGTTTTCAGTCACACAGGTTCCTTTGAGATTACTTTAAACCTCTTATGCCATGAGCTTTCTCAAATGGCCAGAATCACTGCGTGCTGTCAAATTCATGCAGAATGGTCAGGGAACTTTTCAAACAACCCCTACCTATCACCATCACAAAAATAAACTCTAAATGGATACAAGACCTAAATGTAAAACCTCAAACTATAAGAACTCTAGAAAATGCATGAGACATCCTTATGGAAATTGCAACTGCAACCAATTCCTGATCAAAACCCCAAGTGCCCATTCCATAAGAGATAAGACAGACAAAGAGGAACCTCATCAAACTGACAAGCTTCTGCAAAGCCAAATAAACCAGTTAGAGAGTGAGGAGACAGCTCACAGACTAGGAAAAAAATATTTGCCAACTGTATATCTAACAAAGGCCTAACATCTAGGATCTACAAGGAACTCAAATGTGTCAGAAAGGAAAAGAACTACACAACCCCATTCAAAGCAGGCAAAAGATATGAATAGACACTTCTGAAAAGAAGGGATATGAGCAGCCAACAGGTACATTAAAAAATGCTCAGCCTCATTAGTCATCAAAGAAATGCAAATAAAAACCACATTGAGATACCACCTAACTCCACTCAGGATGGTCATCATCAATAACTCAAATAACAACAGATGCTCTAGAGGATGCTGTGGGAAGGGAACACTTCTACACTGTTGGTGGGAGTGTAAACTAGTACAACCTCTGTGGAAAACAGTGTGGAAATTCCTAAAAGATCTAAAAGTCAACCTCTCATATGACCCCACAATCTGGGGAATATGCCTGGAGGAACTCAAATCACTCTATGAAAAAGATACCTGCACATGCGTGTTATTTGCAGCATTATTCACAGTAGCAGAAACATGGAATCAAACTGCTGCCCAATGAAAGAGAACTGGGATGAAAAAAATGTGATACATATACTTGATAGAATGTTGTGCAGTCCTATAGAAGGACAAAATTATGAGTATCACAGCAACTTGGATGGACTTAGAGTCTATAATACTTAGTGATCTATCACAGAAACAATGAACTGAGTACATGTTCTCACTCATAAGTAGACTGTGAACAATTATCATAATATTATAAGAAAGGGATAGTCAGTAGTGGGAAACTGCAGAGAGTGGTACACCTCATCAACAAGGGTACCTGCATAATGAACATTTGTATACCTAAACTTGAATAGTACCTCACATATTTAAAGTAAAAAACTGAAAAACTATCTTTAACTGTAAAAATACATACAGACTGAATGTTAAAAAATAAATGGAAAAAAATTTCCATGTGCACAAAATCTAAAAGCAAGTAGGAATAGCTATGCTCATATCAGATAAAATATACTTTAGTCAAAAACTGAAAAAAGACCCAAAAAGTCATATAATGACAAAAGAATCAATTTAGCACAAGGATATAACTATCTAAATATATATGCACCTCACTCTAGTACACCCAATTGCATAAACCAAATATTATTGCATCAAAAAGAGAAAGAGACTCCAGTATATCAATATTTGAAAACTTCAGCATTGCATCTTCAGAATTAGACATAGCATCTAAAATAAATAAATAAATACCGGGGTTAAAGTAGACTTTAGAACAAATGAACCTAAAAGACATTTATGGAGCATTTTGTCCAAAATCAGCAAAATACACATTCTCTTCATCACCTTATGGAACATTCTCCAGAAAACATCACATGTTAAGCCATAAAACAAGTATCAACACATTAATAAAAAAATAAAATAATGTCAAGTACCTTTTAGATCGCATGGGTGTAAACCTAAAAATCATTATCAAAAGGAACTTTGGAAACTATATAAATGCATAGAAATTAAACAAAATTTTACAGATGGTCATTGGTTCAATAAAGAAATTAAGGTGAACATTTAACAATCTATTAAAACTATTGAAAATGGAAACACAATGAATCAAAACCTATGAGATAAAGCAGAGTGAATTCTAAGAGAAATGTGTGTAGTATTAGACATCTACCTCAAAAAAATGAAAACATCTAAAATAGTCTAATGATGAAACTCAAAGCATTAGAAAAGCAAGATTAGTAGAAGGAATGAAATAATATAGATCAGAGCAGAAATTAGTAAAAAGAGACTAAAAATTACAAGGAAAAAGAAAAAGAAAAATTACTTATTTGAAAGAATTTTTTTAAATGAGAAAGCAATAACTAGCGTAACCAGTAAGAAGACCCAAAAAGAGAGGACCCAAATAAAGAAAATCTGATGTGAAATAAGAGACATTACAAATCAACTGATAACACAAAGATTTAAAAAACATCAGAGGCTCTTATGAACAACTATGCACTAAAAACCTGATAAAACTAGATTAAATGAATATTTTTCTGGAAACATACTACCTGCCAAGATTGAATCAGAAAGAAAACCTTAACAGACCAATAAGGAGAAATGAGATTGAATTCATAATAAAAACTCTTCCAACAAAAGAAAATCCAGGATCAGATGGGTTCACCCATATTGTATAAAACATAGAAAAAGAACAAAAACCAAGCTTCCTCTAATTATTCCAAAAAATTAAAGGGAATTCATTGTTTTTCTAACTCACTCTACAAGGTCAGCATTACCCTGATAGCAAAATCAAGCAAGGGAACACATCTAAGTTCACAAAAATGACAGGACTATATCTCTGATAAGCTTATGTTTTACAAAATCTCAACAAAACACTAACAAACAGAATTCAGTAGCAAATCAATAAGCTAATAAATCAAGTGGAATTTTTCCCAGAAATGAAGGCAAATCAATAAACATGATATATCATATGAGCAAAATTAAGAACAAAGAATACATGATCATCTCAATAGTTGCTGAAAAAGCATTTGATAAAATGCAACATCCTATTATAAGAAGAATGCTCAAAACTAGGCAAAGAAGGATGATACCTCAAAATAATAAAGGCCATGTAAGAAATCTCAAGCTAAAACTATATTGAACGACAAAATGTTGGGAGATTTTTCTCTAAGAAGTAGAATAAGACAAGACTGCCCACTTTTACCTCCCCTAATCAATATAGAATTGAAATCCTAGCCAATGCAATCCTGTAAGAGAAAGAGATAAAAGCCATACAAACTGGAATAAAGAAAGCCAAAATATCCTTCTTTAAGATGGCACAATCTTACATTTAGACAATTCTAAAGTTTCCACAAAAATCTTAGAGAACTTATAAGCAAAATCAGTAAAGTTTCAAGATACAAAGTAAATATGCAAAACATAAGTGGTGTTTCTATACACTGATAGCAAAATTGCTAAGAAAAGAAATAAAAATTTAGCACATTTACAATAGCTAAAATATTAATAACTTAGGGATATATTTAACCAAGTAAGTTAAATATTTTTGGTTTTCTTCTACAAAGAAAACTATAAAATTCCAATAAAAGAAATAGCAGGGGACACAAGTAAATAAAAAGATATCCACATCTATGAATGAAGATAGCTAGCATTGTCAAAATGATCACACTGTTCAAAGAAATTTACAAAATTAATGAAACTCATATTAAAATAACAATCTTTTTCTTTTTACAAAACTAGAAAAAACACTGAATTCATATGGAACCAAAAAAGAGCCTAAATAGCTTAATGTAAACATGAGAAAAAGGAGCATAGCTAGAAATATTACAGTGTATGATTTTAAAATATATTGCAAGTTATAGTAACCAAAACACTATGGCAATGGTATTAAAAAGGACACAGAACAATAACAAGTAATAGAGAACCTAGAAATAAATTCATGTACTTACAGCCTATTAATCATTGTCAATGTTAGCATAAACATACACAGTGAAGACAGTACCCTCTCCCATAAAAGGTAAAGGATAACCATATGTAGAAGAATAAAAGTGGACTACTATCTCTTACCTTATACAAAATTCTGAGGTAAATTATAGACTTAAACATAAGATCCAAAACTACAAAACTGTTAGAAAAAAAAGTGAAAGCTTTCTGGAAATTGGTCTAGGCAAAAATTTTATAACTAAGACCCCAAAAGAACAAGAAACAAAACAAAAATAGACAAATAGAGCTATATTAAAATAATAGCCTTCTGCATAGCAAAATAAACAATCCAAAGAATGAATAGAAAACTTGAAAGAGAGAAGATATTTGTGAATTATTTATGTGACAGGGAACTAAGAATCAAGTTATACGAGGCACTCAAACAACAACTAAAATAACCCTATTAAAAAGTAAGTGGGAGGAAGATGGCAGCCGAGTCTGTTGGGAGCCAGCCTTGGAGGCCCACCTGATTGACAGGGTCCTGGTGGGCTGAAGACCCCGGGCTGCAGGGCGAGCCCGGGAAGCTGAGGCCCTTCTGTCTTGCACCTTTGCTGTTTGGTACCACCAAAGAATTCTGTGCAGTCGTGGAAGAAGAAAATGGCATGTTTATGTGAAGTACTCACAGCTAACCTGAGAATGTCATGGTTAATTTTTCCATTTTCCCACTATGCAGCTTGGCCTTTTCTACATATGCAAGGGTTAAACTCTGAAGCACATCAAGAATGTTTTCTTTCACTTGGTTATAAGTTACTAGATATTGCTTAAGTAAAAAAATGATATAAGTATATTCACTCCTTATTTGATTTAGAATTATGCAGTTTAGTGTTTAGACATAAGGTTTTTTAGAAGCACAAGTTTATAGTAAGTCCATTATGTATTCATTATAAGTTCTAACACTTATCTAGGAGTTATGTAGGTGATTTATAACACTGTTTTCACTGACTTAGGATAAAGATTAATTGTTAAGGTTTTTACTTAATTCAATAGTTAAAACTCTAAATTAACGTTTATAGAGTGGGTTTTCACTGAACTCAATATACTAATCAGACACTTTTATGATAGATCAGCTAAAGACAGAAAGCAACCTTGGGAGGCCTGGGAAACATTACTAAAAGCTTCTTTTGAGTTCTCTTTAGAAACAAGCACTGCAGGATAAGAGAAAAGTAACAAAGACATCTGGACAAGGGAGGCGATCACAAGGCTCTGAAGGACATAAAAGCCTAAGATGGGAAAACTCTGGACACATGAAGAAATGTACACTTAGAAACTTTCTTAAGCCATTTCAAGGACTGTACTTCGGGACTTTGGACTAAAAGTATCATTGTTGGTTTTAGAAATAAGACTCATTGTCTGAATGTTTATAGGGATCTTGGTTTGTTTGTTGCCAAGACCACTAGATGGTAACTTTTAAAGCATATGTACGTGAAGGAATTTTCTTTTTCTTGCCCCTTTACGAATGGTATAAAAGCCCTGTGTTAACTAACATTAAATTGTCATCTGTTCAGGAAGCAGGTATCCGAGTATAATATTTTCATCCTCTGCCTATCCATCTCTCCTTCAGGAAATCTCACGACCCTTGTGGGGCTGGACCCCCACAGAGTCAGTCAGACTATGCAAATCCCTGTGTGAGTGAGTGAATGTATGGAAAATTTTGTGTATGTTCTGGTGAGTGAGTGGGCATGTGAGTGGCTGACTGAGTGAGGGATAGAAAGCTATCAGTCAGGGCTCTCCTGGTGCAGCAGCTGGTTCCGCAGCTGCTGGGCTTGGACCCTAGCTATTCCCAGGATGCAGAAACCAAGCATCATTTTCTGTTTTTTCTTTTTTAATCAAAAAACTCTTCCTGGGAAGAAAATTCTGGGCAATACTTTCTAAGTGGGGACTCATGAGCTAGTGGGCAGTCCCCGTACAACAGATGCAGCTTCTCTGCTTGGTCCCTGACTCTTCCCAGATTGCAGAAGCTGATCGCTAATTTTTTTTTAATGGACAAAAGTGTTTATGTGAAGAGCGGCAGGGAGAGACCATTGCCCTAAGATCTGCCTCACCATTGCAGCAGGAGAGACTGCTGGCTCCAGGCTTTGCCTCACCACTTCAGTGCCTGGCAGGATACTAACAGCAGGGGCTGTGGAGGGATTCCAGAGGCAAAGACCTACAGAAGAGGACAAGAGAGACAGCCAACCACCATTTTGAATGTGGGGCAGGAAAGTGCTCTGACTTGCTTACTACAGAGCAACAGACTAGATCTCAGTGACAGGCAGATCAATGACTCAGGTGTTGATTATGACCCAGAGGGCATACCCTGAAAGCACAAACTTCAGAGGGACCTGATGAGTGCTGAGTTTCAGGCACCCCACCTCCTACCTTGATGCATCTGTGGAACAAAGCATGTGGCCAGAATAGGACGAGGAAGGACTCCAAAGAGATCAGTGATGAGTCTGGAGCTGAGCCAAACCCCTCCTCCCCAGCAGTCCTCTGAATGTCAGACCCACACAGCTGGGCCACGACTGAGAGGGACAAATCCAGGCAGATCTCAGTTGCAATAGGAGAATGTCATTCCAGGATAGGCTTTGCTGGGGCACTCCCCAAGAGTACATATCTGGGGAAGACACAATCCCACATCTCCCCACCAGAGGAGATCTCCCTGACCATGCCAGAGTGGGAGGGGAGGACTGCAGCTCCGCTCACCACCACTGCCCTTCTTCCTTCACTGCTTTGGATATTGAGGAGAGAGGGAAAGTGGTGGCTCTGCAGGAGATACCTGATTAGAGGAATAATTACAGAGCCTGCCACAAGAAGGCAGGTTTTTTGTTTTGTTTTGTTAATTTTTTTTAATTTTTAAAATTTTTTTGACTGTTTGTTAGTTCATCTATTTTCTAAATATTTTTCCTTTGTGCATGAATGTGTATGTAAGGGTTTGATCTGCATCTCCTTTTTTCCTTTTATTTTTCTGTTTCTTCTTTTATTTGTTGTTTTCTATGTATGTGTGTATGTGAATGACTGAAGGTTCATCTTTCAGTTTTGCTGTTGTTGGTTTGTTTTTGCTCTTTTGTTTCTCTAGGGTTTTTCTATTTTCTTTTTTTATAGGTTAAGATGTGTGTCAATATATATGTGAGCATTCAATCTGAATTCCCTTTTTTCCAGTCTTTCCTTCTCTATTAACTTTGTGCTAGGCATGTGTATGTGTATGTTTAGTTTTCTTAGTTTTTGGTTGTTGTTGTTTGCTTTGTTCCACATTGTTGTTATTCTAGTTTGTTTGGAGGGTATGTGTGCATGTGTGTGTGTACTTAATTGTTTTTTGCATTGGTTTCTGCTTTGCATCATTATATAGAGTGGTGGTGGGGAGTGGGTCTCAGGGAGCACATACCACAAAGAGTGAACATTGTAATTTGCAAGTAGTTTCTGGATCCTAGCACCCCATCCCCTACTTTACTTGACTTTCAAAAACTACAAGAGACAGCAAAACTTCCTATTCACCATACAATTTCAAAATAGAACAAATCCAGAGCCCAACTCAGGGAAGAACAGAAGACTGAGCAAATATCAGAAGGGAAAGCCTGTCCTACTGGCTCTGAATAACAGAA
Organism: Cephalopachus bancanus; assembly: GCA_027257055.1. Lineage (NCBI taxonomy): Eukaryota > Metazoa > Chordata > Mammalia > Primates > Tarsiidae > Cephalopachus > Cephalopachus bancanus. The sequence goes on along the minus strand of JAPVLO010001334.1, from coordinate 98,138 downwards.
CTGAAGAGAAAAACAAAAGATCTGTCACAAATGAGGAAAAACCAAAGGAAAACCACAGGCAATTTCAAGTGTAACAAAGGAAAAAACTCCTAAAAAAATCAGACCATGGTGCCCAAATAATGGAAGTCACCAAAACTGGTCGCAGAGCATAACAGTGATTAGGGAATGGATGGAGAAAGTGAATAAAACTCAAGAAGGACAAGACATAACACTGAAAGAACTTGTAACAGAGATTTTGGTAATAAAAAAAATGTCATCCAGGAAAAAAATGACAAGTGTGGAAAGCAGAATTAATTTAGTAGAAGAAAGAATCTCAGAACTTGAAGACCATAACATGTAATCAACCTGATCTGTAAAAAACATAGAAAGAAGACTCAGAAAGAAAGAACAGAGCCTTCAAGAGATGTGCAATTATATCAAGAGGTTGAATCTACACATGATTGGTATCCCAGAAGAATAAAGGAAAATGGAGAACAACTTGGAGCAATTATTCCAAGAAGTAATCCATGAAAACTTTCCCCATCTCACCAGAGATGTGACCAGCAAAGCACAAGAGATACAGAGAACCCCTACAAGACATCAAATGAGACCAATCTCTAGACACAGTAATTCATCTATACAAAGTAGACACAAAAGAAAAAATCCTACAGGCAGTAAGAGAGAAAGGTCAGACTATCTACTAGGGAAAACCAATTAGAATTGCTACAGACCTATCAGCAGAAACACTACAAGCAAGAAGGGACTGGAACCCTATATTCAAAGTCTTCAATGATAAACAATTTCAACCAAGAATTTCCTATCCAGAGAAGCTCAGCTTCATCAGTGATGGACATCCAACCACTAAGAAATTATGCAGCTTCCAGATTAGCTCTATAGGAGACACTTTAAAAGGTATAAAGTATGGAAGAAAGAAAAAAAAAGAATGACCACACACTTCCCAAGAGAACAGCAGAGTGCAGAAACAACAGAGAATACAACACAACAAGAAACTTGAAAACACAAACATACATCAACCCCAAAGACAAAAGAAAACAAGCAGACAAAGAAAAAACTATAAGAACCTCATGACAGGGATAAACAATCACATTTCAATAATCAGCCTGAATATGAATGGACTAAAGGCACCACTGAAAAGACACAGAATGGCAAACTGGATAAGAAACCATAACCCAATTATTTGTTGCACACAGGAGACTCATCTTACTCCAAGGGACGCACATAGACTCAAAGTTAAAGAATGAAAAAAGAATTTCCAGACAAATGGATCACAAAAGAAGACAGGAGTTGTTTTCTTCATATCAGACAAAACAAGCTTTAAGCTATCAAAAATTTTAAAAGATGCAAAATGACACTACATAATGATAAAAGGTTCAATCCATAGACAAAACATAACCATCTTACACATATGCACCCAACAGAAAAGGAACAGCATTTATAAAGCAACTACTAAGTAAACTAAAAAAAAAAAAAAAACATTTACAGCAGGGACTTGAATACCCCACTCACAGCACTAGATAGATCATCGAGGAAAAAAGGAGCAAGAAGATCCACAACCTAAACTTGACGCTTGACCAAATGGACTTAATAGATGCCTACAGATTATTCCATCCAACAACCACAAAATAAACATTCTACTCATCACCACAGGGAAATTACTCCAAGATCAATCACATCCTTGGCCATAAATCAAGCATAAACAAATTCCATAAGGTTGAAATCTTGCCATGCACATTCTCAGACCACAGTGGAATTAAAATAAATATCAACACCAACAAAATTTCCCCAAAGCCCAAAAAGACATGGACACTAAACAGAATGATGCTGAACAAATACTGGGTAAATACTGAAATCAAAGCAGGAATTAAAAGATTCCTGGAAACAAATGAAAATGAAGAAACATCTTACCAAAACCTCTGGGATGCCATGAAGGCATTGTTAAGAGGGGAATTTATATCTCTATGAGCACACATCAAGAAAATGGAAAGATCACAAGTGGAGAGCCTAACAAATCACCTAAGGGAGCTGGAAAGAGAAGACCACCAAAACCCCAACTTTAGCAGAATAATCCAGTCACCAAAATAAAAGCCCAAATACGAGAAATAGAAAACAAAAATATCATAGAAAACATCAGCAAAACAAAAAGCTGGTTCTTTGAAAGAATTAACAAGATTGGCAGACCCCTACTGAGAATGACCAAGAAAAAGAGAGAAAAAACTCAAATAAACACACTCAGAAATACAAAAACTCAAATCACAACAGATCCCAAAGAAATACAAAAGATTATTAGAGATTATTATGTACACTTATATGGAAAGAAACTTGATAACCTATAAGAAATGGAGGACTTTCTGACATCACACAACCTTTCCAGGTTGAAACAAGAAAACACTGAGACACTAAATAGGCCAATAACAACCCTGGAAATTAACTGTGTCATATGAAAACTGCCTACAAAAAAGCCTGGACCCATTTGCTTTCCAGTAGAATTCTATAAAATGTACAAGAATTAGTTGATACCAATCCTACTGAAAGTATTCCAGGCAATTGAGAAAGATGGAATTGTCCCCCAAATCATTTTACAAAGCTAACATCACAATGATAACCAAAACAGGTAAAGATAAAAAAAAAAAAGAGAGAACTACAGATCAATATCCTTTATGAAAATAAATGCAAAAATCCCCAAAAAGATTCTAGCAAATCAGATCTAAAAACTCATCTCAAAAATCATCTACCATGACCAAGTAGGCTTCATCCCCAGGATGCAGGGTTGGTTCAACATTTGCAAGGCTATAAATGTAATTAAACACATAAATTGATGTTTTTTTTAAAAAAAGGACCACATGATTATATCATTAGATGCAGAAAAAGCTTTTGATAAAATCCAGCATTCCTTCTTGATGAAAACCCTCAAATACGTAGGTATAGAAGAAATGCACCTCAAAAAAGTAAGTACCATCTACAATAAACCCACAGCTAACTGATATTGCTAAATGGACAGAAACTGGAAATATTTCCCCTGAAAACTGGAAAAAGACAAGGTTGCCCACTGTCATTCCTCTTGTTCAACATTGTGTTGGAGGACCTATCTAGGGCAATTAGACAAGAAAGGGAAATCAGTGGTATCCAAACAGGAAAAATGGAAGTCAGGTTATCACTTTTTGCTGATGATATGATCCCATAACTTCAAAATCCAAGAGAATCTGTCAAAAACCTGTTTACACTGAAAAGGACTTTGGCAAAGTCTCAAGGCACAGATTAAATGTACAGAAGACAGTTGCATGCCTACACACCAACAACAAGCAGGCAGAGACCCAAATTAAAAGCACAATACCATTCACAGTTGCCTCAAAAATAAATGAAATATATGGGAAAATTCCAAACCAGAGAGGTGAAAAAAGTTTACAATGAGGACTACAAAACATTGCTCAAATAAATCCAAGAAGACACAAACAAATGGAAAAGCATTCCATGCTCATGGATAGGAAGAATCAACATTGCTAAACTGTCCATCCTACCCAAGGCAATCTACAGATTCAACACAATACCCATTAAGTTATCAACATCATTCTTCTCAGACCTAGAAATGACAGTACAGAAATTCAAATGGATATATAAACAACTACAAATATACCAAAAAAAAAAAAAATCCTTAGGAAAAGAAACAAAACAGAAGGTATCACACTTCCAGACTTCAAACTTTACTATCACTCTTCCAGACTTCAAACTTTACTATAAGGCTACAGTAATCAAAGCAGCCTGGTATTGGTACAAGAACAGACATATAGACCAATGGAATAGGATAGAGATTCCAGAAGCAGTCTCTATCTCTCAATGAACTCATCTTTGACAAAGCCTCCAACAACAACCACAGGGGAGAGGAGAACCTATTCAGTAAAAGGTGCTGGGAAGACTGACTGATCACATGCGGAAGATTGAAACAGGACCCTTACCTATCACCATACACAAAAATTAACTCTAAATGGATCAAAGATATAAATGTAAAACCTCAAACTATAAGAATCTTAGAAAACGCTGGAGACACACTTATGGAAATTGGAACTGACAACCAATTCTTATCCAGAACTCTAAATGCTCATACCTTATGAAATAAGATACACAAGTGAGACCTCATCAAACTAACGAGCTTTTGCAAAGCAAAAGAAACCATCAAGAGAGCAGGGAAATGGCTCACAGAATGGGAAAATATATTTGCCAACTGTATATCTGACAAAGGCCTAACATCTAGGATCTATAAGGAACTCAAACCTCCTGAAAGGAAAACAAACAAGCAGTCCCATTAAAATGTGGGCAAAAGACATGAATAGACACTTCTCTAAAGAAGATATATGGGCAGCCAGCAGACACATGAAAAAGTGCTAAGCCTCACTCATCATCAGAGAAATTCAAATTAAAACCACATTGAGATACCACTTAACTCCAGTGAGAATGACCATATTTAATAAAACAAACAACAGATGCTGGCAAGGATGCAGAGAAAATGGAATACTTCTACACTGCTAGTGGGAATGCAAACTAGTGCAGCCTCTTTGGAAGTCAGTGTTGTGATTTCTAAAAGAACTATAAATTGGCCTTTCATATGATCCAGCAATTCTCCTATTGGGAATATACCCAGAGGAACTCAAACCAGTCTACAAAAAAAGATACCTTCACAAGTATGTTTGTTGCAGCCCTATTCACAATAGCAAAAACATGGAACCAACCATGTTGCCCATCAAAACTGGACTGGTTAAAAAAATTGTGGCACATATACACAATGGAATATTATGCAGCCATAAAGAAGGACAAACATATGAACTTTGCAGCAACTTGGATAGATTTAGGGTCAATCATACTCAGTGATCTATCACAGACACAAAGAACAGAGTACCATATGTTCTCACTCATAAGCAGAACTTGAACAATTATAATACTATAAGAAAGGGATTGGCAGTAGTGGGAAACTATCAGGGGAGGGGGGGTATGACTGGAAGTTGAGGAAAACTACTATGGGAGGGAGGGGCATACCTCATCAACAAGGGTACCTGCACAATCAGCATTTGTATACCTAACCCTGAATTGTACACATCTTTATAATAAAAAAACAATATAAATAATAACAAAAATAATAATAGGCAAAATAAATTTAAAATATTTACAAGAAAAAAAAAGTGACTGACGAACATGAGTGGACAATTTCCAAAACAAGACTTACAAATAACCAGTAAGTACATGAAAAAATGCTCAACGTCACTAACCATCAGATAAATGCAAAATAAGACTACAATGAAATATCGTCTTACACCAGTCAAAAAGGCTATTAATAAAAATGATGAAAAATAATAGATTTTGGTGAGAATGTGAAGAAAAGGATACTCATACTTTGTTGGTGGTGAAGCAAATTAGTACAACCACTTTGCAAAATAGTACAGAGATTGTTCTTTTTTAAATTTTTTATTTTAAATATGTGGTATAGAATTTAGGGTTAGGTATATAAATGGTCATTGTAGAGGTAAAGTTTAGGCCTCACCTTCGTCCCCACTTCATCTGGGTTGAAATCAGGTACCCTAATGGATGAAATGTGCCACCCCCCAGCACTTTCCCACTACTGCCAATCTCTTTCTTATAATATTTTGACAATTGTTCATGGTCTACTTATAAGTAACAACATGTACTCAGTTCATTGTTTCTGTGATAGATCATGAAGTATTATAGACTCTAAGTCTATTCAAGTTGCTGTAATGTTCATAATTTTGCCTTTATTTATGGCTGTGTAATATTCCACCATGTATATGTACTGCATTTTTTAAAATCCAGTCCACTTTTGATGGGCAGCACCATTGGTTCCATGTTTTTGCTATTGTATTACTGCAATGAACACGCGTAATCATAAAGTGATTTGAGTTTCTCCAGGTAAATTCCCAGGATGGAAATTGCTGGGTCATATGTAAGGTCAATTCATAGATCTTTTAGGAATCGCCACACCTCCACAGAGTCTGTACTAGTTACACTCCCAGCGACAGTGTAGAAGTGTTTCTTTTTCTCGGCATCCCTTCGAGCATCTGCTGTTTTCTGAATTATTGTTGATAACCATTCTGACTGGAGTTAGGTAGTATCTCAATGTGCTTTTAATTTGCATTTCTTTGATTAGTGAGGTTAAGCATTTTTCATGTATATGTTGGCAGCTTGTGTCTCTTTGAGAAGTGTTTATTCTTATCTTTTGCCCACTTTTTAATAGGACGGTATGCTTTCTTGTTTTTTGGCATGTTTGAGTTCCTTGTAGATCCTAGATGTTAGGTCTTTGTTAGATAATCAGGTGACAAATATCTTTTTTCCCATTCTGTGGACTGTCTCCCTACTCTCTGATGGTTTCTTTTGTTTTGTAGAAGCTTTTCAGTTTGATGAGGTCCCACTTGTCAATCTTATCGCTTATGACATGAGCATTTGGGGTTTTGGTCAATAATTAGTTGCCAGTTCCAATTTCCATAAGGGTGTCTCCTGCATTTTCTAAGGTTCTTATAGTTTGAGTTTTTCTGTTTAGGTCTTTGATTCATTTATAGTTGATTATTTTGTGTACGGTGATAGGTACACAAAAAAATTAATAATTTCTTTTTAATTTTCTGCCTATGGTCAGTCACCCAGCACCATTATGAATAAGTTCTCCTCTTCTCAGTGGTTATTAGTGGAGGCTTTGTCAAAGATGAATTGGTTGAAAAATTGAGTTTTTACTTCCAGAATCTTTATCCTGTTTCATTGGTCTATTTGCCTGTTCTTGTACCAAAGCCAGGCTCTTTTGATTATTGTAGACTTATAATAAAGTTTAAAGTCTGGAAGTGTAATACCTCCTTTTTGGATTCTTTTGCTGAGGACTATTTTGGCTGTTCATGGTCATTTATATTTCCATATGAATTCCTGTATTGATGTTTCTAGTTCTGAGAATAATGATGCTGGTAAGTTAATGTGTATTATGTTAAATCTGTATATTGCCTTGGATATGATGAATATCTTAACAATGTTGATTCTTCCAATCCTTCAAAAATCTTAAAGTAACTAATGTATGATCCAACAATTCTAATACTGCATATTTATCTGAAGAGAATAAATGAACATATCAAGGGGATGTCTTAACTCCCATGTTTACTGTGTCAGCATTCACAATAGCAAAGATATCAAATCAACTGAAGTATCCATTAGTGGTTGAATAAAGAAAATATTGTATATATAAACAGAACCATATTATTTAGCTATGCAAAATAAAACCATGTAATTTGTAACAACATGGATGGAATTGGAGGTCATTATGTTAAAAAAAAAAAAGACACAGAAAGACAAATATCACATGGTCTCACTCATATGTGGGAACTGATAAAGTTGATCACATGGCGATATAGAGTGGAATGATAGGTACCAGAAACTGGAAATGATGTGAATGTGAACAAGAGAAGGCTAAAGAGAGGTTGCTTAATGGGTATAAAGGTACAGTTAGATAGAAAAACAGCTCTTTAAAAAATATATTATTTATTCTTATTTCAACCCTCAAAGGAGGGTTACAAATAGTTTTTGGTCTGGGCTTTAAGAGTAACCACCACCCTGACCTGGGCACATTGTATGCAATAGGTGCTCTTTTTATACCTCAAGACCTTTCTCTACTCTGTCTTCTGGGTCTCCAGTGCTAATTATGCCATTCTCTATGTCTTTCCATATCCTTATTTTTCTTGTACTTGTGAGTACATGTGGTGCTCAGTTTTCTGTTCCTAAGTTAGCTTGCTTAGGATCATATTCTCCATCTCCATCCAAGTTGCTGCAAAAGACAATATGTCATTCTTTTTGACAGCTGAGCAGTAGTTCAATTGCATATATACCACATTTTCATTATTAATTAGGATTTTTAGTTCGTTGGCTGCTGTTGTAAATGGAATTGAGTTCTTGATTTGATTCTCAGTTTGTTCACTATAGGTGCATAACAGTGCTACTGATTTATGTGTGTTGATTTTGTATCCTGAAACTTTACCAAGTTCATTTATCACATACAGGAGTATTTGGGAAGATTCTTTAAAATTTTCTAAGTATAGAATCATATTGTCAGCAAACAGAGATAGTTTGTTTCTTTTTCAACTTGGATAACCTTTACTTCTTTTTTTTTTTCTTTTTGCCTGATTGCTCTGATTGTACTTCCAGTACTATGTTGAATAAGAGTGGTGAATGTAGATGTTCTTGCCTTGTTCCAGTTCTGAGAGGAGATGCATTCAAATTTTCTTCATTCAGGATGACATTGGCTGTGGGGTTTTTTTGTGTATAGCTTATTATTTTGAGGAATGTTCCCTCTATGACTATTTTTCTGAGGTTTTTGGCTTTTTTTTAAAGTGATGCTGAATTTTATCAAATACTTTTTCTGTGTCTATGGAAATGATAATATGATCTTTGTTTATAATTCTATTTATGTAGTGGATCACATTTATTGACTTGCATATGTTGAACCATGCTTACTTCCCTGGGATAAAACTCACTTGTTCATGGTATATTTTTTTTAATGTGCTATTGCATTCAGTTTGCTAATATTTTGTTGAGGACTTTTGCATCTGTATTCATTTGTAGCTTTCTCTTTTTTTGTATCTTTTCCCTGGCTTTGGTATGACGGCGATATTGGTCTTGTAATAAGAGGGAGAATTCCCTCCTCTTCAACCCTGTGGAATAGCTTCAGTAAAATTAGTACCAGTGTTTCTTTGAAGGCCTGGTAGAATTTATTTGTGAATCTATCTGGTCCTGGACTTTCTTTGAGGGGAGACTTCTAATTACTGCTTCAATCTCACCAATCATTATTTTTTCTACAATTATCATTTTATGTCATTCTGTCATGCATGTTGGTGTGCAGTGGTATGCTCACAGTCACCATAACCTCAATCTCCTAGGGGCAGATGATTCTTCTACTTCAACTTTCCAAGTAACAGGAACCACAAGTGTGTACCACTGGGTCCATCTAATTTTTTTTTTTTAATTGCAGGGATGAGGTCTTACCAAGTTGCCCAGACTGATCTCTTTAGGCTTCTTGTATCTGGATGTTTAGATCTCTCACAAGGCAGGAAAATTTTCCTTCATTATACCCTCAAATAGATTTTCAAACCTGTTGGTTTATCCTCTTCCTCAGAAACACCTATAATACTTAGGTTTCAACATTTTACAGAATTTTACATTTCTTTGAGAATTTGTTCACTTTTCTGATTTTTTTTCTTTATTGTTGTCTGACTGGGTTAACTCAAAAGACATATCTTCAGGTTCTGAGATGCCTTTATTCTGCTTGTGCTAGCCTAATATTAAAACCTTTCACTGAATTTTTCACTTCCTTAAATAACTCTTTTCTTTCCAGAATTTCAACTTTTTTTTTTAATGTGTCGGTCTCTTTGGAGAATTTGTCGTTCATGTTCTGAAAGGTTTTTTTTTTTTTTTAATTTTTATTTCTTTATGTTGGTTTTCAATTTTTTACCCTAAAGTTGATTTCATTGCTGAAGAGATGGTGTGCTCTTTTGGGGGTGTTGAAGAATCCCATTTTTTCACATTTTTGGTATTGTTTTACTTTGTTCTATTCAGGTAGACTTTCCTTTTATTTGATGCTAGTGGGGGCTGACAGAGTCACTGTGGGATTCCTTTGGTTGTATATAGCCTTTGTGTGTTGAATTTCTCAATTGCCAGCTGTGGCAGTCCTGTGCTTGGTACCTGCACTGGCTCACAGCATCCTGATTGTGTGAAATCCTTGAAAGTGGTGTTTGCTGGGGTTTGGGATCAGACTTCTCCAAACCTGAGGTATTATATCCAATGTGGTCACTGTACTGTTGATCCTCAGCCAGGAGGTGGCACTTGCAGGAGAAAGCCAGCTGTAATAGTGGCTGTAATGATTCTTTTTGGTGAGTGATGTTCCAAGGGAGTGCTCAGCCGCTTAGGCCAAGGGTGGTGTTCTGAGAATTTCTCAAGATCTCTGTCTATTTTGAGTCCTTGAAGCAAGTACAGTAAAAAGGAGCTGAAACATCCCACAAGTATGCACTCTTAGCTATCTCAGTGGGGATTAGGAAGAAGTCCCAGGTCATTGGAGTAACACTGTTGTGTACGGAAGGTCCACAAACTTTACACAGGAAGTGAGAGGTTGCTATGGCAATGTGTCCTCTGACTCCCACCTTGGCCTCAGGCAATCTGTGATCTGAATGTCAAAGTGTATTCAGCCACAATTCTCAGTCAGAAACTGTCTGTAATTGCAGAGATTGTTCTTGGGGCCTGTCCTCTCCCAGCAATTACACCATTGGTAATGTTTGAGTTCCTGAGAAATGACCACTGGCATTGCTCAAGGCTTTTCTGTACCACTCCACAGTGGAGCACAGCTGTGGGTAAGTCAGTTTCCTATGAGAAACTGGAGTCCCACAGGTTCACAAAGCCCTGCAAGTTCACATTAGGAGCACAGATCTTCTGAATTCACGTTTCCCTATGGGTTCAGAGCTTGTAGTAGACTATGTTAGTACAGGTGAGAGTCTGGCCAGTTCCAGATCAGGTTGATGGATTTTTTTTCTTCTTCTCTTTCAATGGTTATTATAATTATTTTGGAGAGTTGTGCAGCACGTTGTTGAACCTGTTTTTCTCTGAGTTCTAAAGAAACTCTATCTTTATTTACTCTGTAAGAGAAAGTAAACCTAGCTGCTCCTTGCAGGTAATCTCAATCCCCAGGAAATAAGTTCTAATGCTTAATAGAAAAATAGAGTGAATGTACTTAACAAAAATTCACTATGTGTTTCAAAATAGCCAGAAAAGAGGACTTGAAATGTACTCAACATATCAAAATAGTAAAGACTTGGGTGATAGACACCACAAATAGCCTGAATTGACCATTATATATTCTATGCATGTAACAAATTTTATATGTAAGTATGCACAATGTATCAAAAAATAAAAAGAAATTAATATGCTATTAAATTTGAAGTAAATTACTAGCAAATTGGATTCAGCAACACATCTCAAAAATCATCCACCATGATCAAGTAGGCTTCATCCCCAGGATGCAAGACTGGCTAAACATTTGTGAGACCATAAATATAATTAAATACATCAACAGATATAAAAACAAAAACCACTTGCTTAAATCATTACATGAAGAAAAAGCCTTTGACAAAATCCAGCACCCTTTCTTGATAAAAATCCTCAAACATCTAAGCATAGATAGAACATACATCAAAATAGTAAGAACCATCTATGAAATACCCACAACCAGTATACTACTAAACAGACGGAAAATGGAACCATTTCCCCTGGAAACTGGAACAAGACTAAGATGCCCAGTCTCACCCGTGCAGGTCAACATAGTTTTGGAAGTTCTAGCTAGAGCAATTAGAGAATAAAAGACAATCAGGGATATCCAAATAGGAAAAGAGAAAATCACGTTATCCCTCTTTGCAGATGACATGATTCTATACCTCAAAAACCCAAGAGAATCTGTCAAAAACCTCATTGCACTAATAAAGGACTTTGGCAAAGTCTCAGGGTGTAAAATAAATGTGCAAAAGAAAACCACATTTCTATACGCCAATAATAAACAATCAGAAACATAAATAAAAAGCACAATTACATTCACAATAGCCAGAAAAAAAACGAAATACCTTGGCATCTTTCTAACTAGAGACTTGAAATACTTTACAATGAAAACTACAAAACACTGATCAAAGATGGCATAAACACGTGGAAAAATATTCCATGCTCATGGATTGGAAGAATCAACTTTGTTACAATGTCCATTCTACCCAAGGCAATGTACAGATTTAATGCAATACCCACCAAATTACCAGCAATATTCTTCTCAGAACTAGAAACAACAATACAGGAATTCATGTGGAAATAAAAATGACCACAAATAACCAAAACAATCCTCAGCAAAACAAACAAAAAACAAAAACAAAACAGTAGTTATCACACTCCCAGACTTTAAACTTTATTATAAAGCTACAATAATCAAAACAGCCTGGTATTAGTACAAGAACAGACATCTAGACAAATGGAATAGAATTGAGATTCCAGAAGCAAAAACTCAATTTCTCAACCAGCTCATCTTAGACAAAGTCTCCACCACCAACCACTGAGGAGAGGAGAACCTATTCAGTAAATTGTGCTGAGAAAACTGGCTGACCACATGCAGAAGATTGAAACAGGACACCTACCTGTCCCCATAAACAAAAATCAAGTCTAAATGGATCAAAGACCTAAACATAAAATCTCAAACTATAAGAACGTTAGAAAAGGCAGGAGACACTCTTATGGAAATTGGAGCTGGCAAACAATTCTTGATCAAAACCCCAAGTACCCATGCCATAAGAGATAAGATAGACAAATGGGACCTCATCAAACTGAAAAGCTTCTGCAAAGTCAAAGAAACCATCAAGAGAGCAGGGAGACATCCCACAGATAGGGAAAAAAATATTTGCCAATTCTATGTCTGACAAAGGCCGAACATCTAGAATCTACAAGAAACTCAAATGTGCTGAAAAGAAAAACACAAACAGTCTCATTACAAAGTGGGCAAAAGATATGAATAGACAGTTGAAAATAAGTCATATGAGCAACCAACAGATACATGAAAAAATGTTCAGTCTCACTAGTCATCCAAGAAATGCAAATTAAAACTACACTGGCCATCTTTTCTAGCCACTGTCTCTGACTTGTTTGGAAGCCTGATCTTAAACTTTCTGAGGAGAGCAACTGGGCTTCAGATTTCCTACCAGACTTCTGGCAAGATGGTGACAGGGCAGTTTGGTCTGTGAGACCCTCCATGAAAGAGAACACACATAAAGACTCTAGCTCTCCCCTGGGGGGTTGCAGCTCCCACTGTCAGCAGCCTGCTCTTCACACAGTGTTCAGCTGCTGCCTCAACTACCTCAGCCATCTCAGCTGTGGCAGAGGCTGCCTATGCCACCACCTCCCCCCCACACCCGAGGTGACCCACGGCTCTGGACCATGAAGCCCTCCCAAGCATGCTCAACTGAAACTGCTGCCACCACTGCCCGTGTCATGCCCTACCCCTTGCCCAGAGCCAAGCTCGTGGAGCTACTTTCTCACACCATGAAGCAGCAGCTGCCACTGCCACTACCATTGCCTGCTTCCTCCCATCATGGGTGGCCTCCGACTTCTGCCCAACCCAGCTTGCATTACCTAGCGGCCTCCAGCTGCAAGGAGGGAAAAGATCAACTGGAGCTGTGAGACCAGCACCACCGACCTGGGATCCAAGGTAACAACATCAAAATGGGAAGGGCAGAAGCTCCTTGCCCTTGCTAAATAGACACAGGCCAGATCTGAGTGGCAGATTTGGCAGACAGCCCAGATCTGAACCACCCACCACAGCAGGCCAGGGGCAACTGACCCTAACTGTGAAAAAATCTAACAGCTGGCAAAGATAGCTAAAAATCAGAGCTGAAAGGACATTGGACTTAAAGGAAAAGTCTCAGAGTGTCCTTGGTTCCCCATCTTAATTTTTTTTATTCTTTGTCTGTTTGACTTACCCATCTTGTTTTCTCTCTCTTCTTATCAATAATGCTTATGTACTTGCTTATGTACTTGCTTTCGTTCTGCTACTTTTCTGACTTTATTCTATTTTTTTTTTTAGATCCCATCTTTTCTTTGTATAGAGGAATAGTACACCAGTAAGGAGGTTGGTTAGCTTGTATGCTTGCATGATTGTATGTATTAATTTTTTCATATGGTTGTTGGTTAGTTTGTTGTTGTTGTTATTGTTTTTCTTTTTACTTGTTTCAGTCTTTGTGACTCTTTTCATTTGTTAGTCAGTACGTTTGTTTCTTTTTCCTCTTACTCCTCTCTCTCTCCACATTCCTCTTCCCCCCACTCCCTCTTCCATTCTGTTCCCCCCTTTTAACCTCATTTTGCTTTCAGGGAGTAAACCTATAACCACACTGCATGAACAGATTGCAAGGCAGTGGGAAGTGGGTTCCAGATTATCCATATACTTGTAGGTGAATACTGGGATCTGCAGATAGATTTTTAATCACAATTCCTCCCTTAATTAAATCTCAAAACTGCAAAAAGGACCGCCCCCAACCTACAGTCCAGCTCCAGAATTGAACAAAGCAAGAGGATATACATAAGGAAGAATAGGAGATGGAACAAACAGAAGTAAAAGCAACCCCTCCACCCCTGAATAACAGAATTAAAGGAAGTAGTGGGGGGATGAAAAAGTAGGGAGGAAAAATCTGCACAAATGAGGAAAAACCAAAAGAAGAATATAAGTCTCACACAGACACCTGGGAGGTCAGACAATTGGAAAACAGACTCTGAAATGCAAACAATGAAGAGCCCCCAGAATGACTGGTCACATGCAACAAACCCAGACATCAAGACATTAATAGAGAGAATTTTAAAAAATTGAGGAGAGAAAAGAGTAAAACAGGAAGGGGCTGATAGCAGAAATAACAGCAGTAAAGAATACTGTGTTGGAAATAAATAACAAACTAATAAGCATGGAAAGCAGAATTAGCCAAGCAGAAGAAAGAATCTCAGAGATTGAAGACCAAAATACAGAATTAACCTATATTCTCAAAAACATAGAAAAGAAGTTTTACAAGACAGAACAAAACCTTCAAGAGATGAACAATTACTTCAAGAGATTGAACTGAAGAGTCATTGGCCTTCCTGAGGCAGAAAGAGAGACAGAGACCACCCTGAGACAAACATTCCACAAAATTATTCAAGAAAACTTTCCTCATCTCATCAGTGATGCAAAAACTCAAATGCAAGAAAGTCAGAGAACCTCTGCAAGACAACAAATGAGAAGACCAACTCCCAGACACATAATAATTCACCTAAACAAAGTAGGTATAAAAGAAAAAATCCTAAAGGCAACAAGAGAACAAGATCAGGCTACCTACCAGGGAAGACCAATTAGAATAGCAGCAGATTTATCTACAAAAACCCTTTAGGCTAGGGGAGCTTAGAGCCCAATTTTCAAAGTTCTCAAAGATAAACAATTTCTACCAAGAATAACTTACCCAGCCAAGCTAAGCTTCATCAGTGAGGGAGAATTAAAATGTTTCCCAGACATTGAATCCCTAAGAACTTATGCTGCCTCCAGACCACCTCCAAAAGAAATACTTAAGAAAGTATTAAACACAGAAATTAAGGAGAAAAGAACAACAATGTTCTTGACCAGAGGATGGAAAACACACATGAATCAACCCAAAAACCAAAGAAAAGGCAACAAATAAACAGGAACAACAACAACTGTATAAGAACCTCATGACAGGGAAAAACTGCCACATTTCAATAATTAGCCTGAATGTGAATGGACTAAATGCACCACTGAAAAGACACAGAATGGTGGACTGGATAAGAAACCATCACCCTATTATTTGCTGCATCCAGGAAACTCATCTCACTACAAGGGATGCACACAGACTCAAAGTTAAAGGATGGAAAATGTGTCTCCTGGCAAGTGGATCACAAAAGAAGGTAGGAGTTGCAATCTTAATATCAGACAAAATAATCTTTGTTATCAAAAATTTTAAAAAGATACAAAAGGACACTGCATAATGATAGAAGTTTCAATTCCTCAACAAGAAATATCCATCCTAAACATATTGCACCCAACACAGGAGCACCAGCATTTATAAAACAACTACTAAATAAACCAAAAAAAAAAAAGGTTGATTCTAGCACTATTATATCAGGGGACTTAAATACGCCACTGACATCCCTAGATAGAGCATCAAGGCAAAAAATCAACTAGGAGATGCAGAACCTTAACTTGACACTTGACAAAATGGACTTAGTCTATACCTACAGATTATTCTACCTAACAACCACAGAATATACATTCCACTCATCACCACATGGAACATACTCGAAGATAGATCACATTCTTGGCCATAAATCAAGCATAAACAAATTTCCAAAGGCTGAAATCTTGCCATGCACATTCTCAGACCACAGAGGAATAAAAATAAGTATTAAAACCAACAACATTTCCCCAAAATTCATTGACATGGACACTAAACAACATGATGCTGAACAACAAACTGGGTCAACACTGAAATCAAAGAAGAAATTGAAAGATTCCTGGAAACAAATGAAAATGAAGAAGCATCTTACCAAAATCTCTGGGGTGCCATGAAATCATTTTTAAGAGGGGAATTTATATCTCTACAAGTACACATCAAGAAAATGGAAAGATCACAAGTGGAAAGCCTAACAAATCACCTATGGGAGCTGGAAAAAGAAGACAACCAAAACCCCAACTTTAGCAGAAGAATCCAAATGACAAAAATAAGAACCCAAATACGGGACATAGAGGACAAAAATATTATAGAAAATATAAACAAAACAAAAAGTTGATTCTTTGAAAGAATTAACAAGATTTATGGGCCCCTAGCCAGAATTACCAAGAAAAAGCCCAAATAAACATAATCAAAAATACTAAAGATCAAACCATAACTGACCCCAAGAAATAGAAAAAAATTATCAGAGATTACTATGTACACCTATACGGAAACAAACTTGAAAACCTAAATGAAATGGAGGACTTTCTGACATCACACAACCTCCCCAGGTCAAAACAATAAGACATTGAGACACTAAATATGCCAATAACAACCCAGGAAATTGACTCTGTCATACAAAAACTACCTACAAAAAAAGCCCTGAACCGAATGACTTTCCAGCAGAATTCTACAAAACGTACAAGGAGGAGCTGATACCAATCCTACTGAAAGTATCCCAGGCAATTGAGAAAGATGGAATTCTCCCCAAATCATTTTACAAAGCTTACATTACACTGATACCCAAGTTGGGTAAAGATCCAACAAAGAAAGAAAACTACAGGCCAATATCCATTATGAACATCGATGCAAAAATCCTCAACTGGATTCTAGAAAATTGGACTCAAAAACACATCTCAAATATCATTCACCATGACCAAGTAGGCGTCAACCTCAGGATGCAGGACTGGTTCAACTTTCACAAGACCATAAATGTCATTAAATACATCACCAGATGTAAAAGTAAGAACCACATGATTATCTCGTTAGATGTAGAAAAAGCTTTTGATAAAATCCAGCATCACTTCTTGATAAAAATGCTCAAACATCTAGGTATACAAGGAACATACCTCAAAACAGTAAGTGCCATCTATGACAAACACAGCTAGCATATTGCTAAAGGTCAGAAACTAGAATCATTTCTCCTGATAACTGGAAAGAGACAAGGTTGTCCACTCTCACCCTTCTTGTTCAATATTTTGTTGGAAATCCTAGCTTAGGCAATTAGACAGGAGAAGGAAATCTGGGGTATTCAAATAGGAAAAGAGGAAGTCAAGTTATCCCTTTTTGCTAATGATATAATCCTATAACTTGAAAATCCAAGAGAATCTGTCAAAAACCTGCTTGCACTGATAAAGGACTTTGGGACGGTCTCAGGGTACAAAACAAATATGCAAAAGACAGTTGCATTCCTCTTCACCAAAATAAACAGGCAGGGAACCAAATAAAAAGCATAATCCCATTCAAAATAGCCACCAAAAAAATGAAATACCTCGGCATCTTCCAAACCAGAGAAGCGAAAGACCTTTACAATGAAAATTACAAAACACTGCTTAATGAAATCCAAGAAGACACAAACAATGGAAAAAACATTCCATGCTCATGGATAAGAAGAATCAACATTGTTAAGATGTCCATCCTACCAAAGGCAATCTGCAGATTCAACCCAATACCCATTAAGCTATCAACATCATTCTTCTCAGACCTCGAAATGATAATACAGAAACATAAACAACCACAAATAGCTAAAGCAATCCTTAGCAAAAGAAACAAAGCAGGAGGTATCACACTTCCAGACTTCAAACTTTACTATAAGGCTACAGTAATCAAAACAGCCTGGTATTGGTACAAGAACAGGAATATAGACCAATGGAACAGAATAGAGATTCTGGAAGCAAAGCCTCAATTTCTCAACCAACTAATCTTTGACAAAGCCTCCAACAACAAGCACTGGGGAGAGGAGAATCTATTCAGTAAATGGTGCTGGGAAAACTGGCTGACCACATGCAGAAGATTACAACAGGACCTCTACCTATCACTGTACACAAAAATTAACTCTAAATGGATCAAAGACCTGAATGTAAAACCTCAAACTATAAGAATCTTAGAAAGCGCTGGAGGCACCTTTATGAAAATTGCAACTGGGAACCAATTCCTATTCAGAACCCCAAAGAAATAATATTCAGAACTCTTAAGACATAAGATAGACAAGTGGGACCTTTTCACATTAATGTGCTTTTGCAAAGGAAAAGAAATCGTCAAGAGAACAGGGAGATAGCCCACAGAATGGGAAAATATATTTGCCAGTTTTTTATCTGACAAAGGCCTAACATCTAGGATCTACAAGGAACTCAAATGCGCTGAAAGGAAAAAAACAATCAGCCCTTTTAAAAAAGTGGGCAAGATACATGAATAGACACTTCTCAAAAGAAGATATACTGGCAGCCAACAGAAACATGAAAAAGTGCTCAGCCTTGCTCATCATCAGAGAAATGCAAATCAAAACCACACTGAAATACCACCTAACCCCTGTAAGAATGGTTATCATTAATAAAGCAACAGCAGATGCTGGCAAGAATGTGGAGGAAAAGGAGTGCTTCTATACTGCTGGTGGGAATGCAGACTAGTACAACCTCTTTGGAAGAAAGTGAGGTGTTTTCTGAAAGAACTAGAAATTGACCTTCCATATGACCGAGCAATTCCCCTATTGGGAATATACTCAGAAGAACTCAAATTATTCTACAAAAAGGATACCTGCAGACATATATTTGTTGCAGATCTATTCACAATAGCAAAAACATGGAACCAACCATGTTGCCCATTGAAGCTGGACTGGATTTAAAAAATGTGGTACATATACATATTATGCAGTCATAAAGAAAGACAAATATATGGACTTTGCAGCAACTTGGATGGATTTGGAATAGATCATACTCAGTGATTTATCACAGAAACGAAGAACTGAGTTCCATATGTTCTCATTCATCAGGTGACCTTGAACAATTATAATGCTGTAAGAAAGCAACTGACAGTAGTGGAAAACTGTCAGGGGAGGGGGGGTGGGACTGGCAGTTGAGGGAAACTGCTAGGGGAGGGAGGGGCATACTTCATCAATAAGGGTACCTGCATGGTCAATATTTATATACCTAACCCTGAATTGTACCCCACATCTTTATAATAAATAAATAAATAAAAATAAAACTACACTGAGATACCACCTAACTTCAGTCAGAATGGCCATCACCAATAACTCAAAAAATAACAGATGCTGAAGAGGATGTGTCAACAATGGAGCACTTCTACACTGTTGGTAGGAGTGTGAACTAGTACAACCTCCATGGAAAACAGTGTGGCGATTCCTAAAAGGTCTAAAAATAAACCTTTCATATGACGTCACAATCCCCTTACTGGGAATATACTTGGAAGAACTCAAATCACTCTATAACAAAGATACCCACACACATATGTTTATTGGAGCATTTTTCACAACAGTAAGAACATGGAACCAATCGTGCTGCTCATTAAAAGAGGACTGGATAAAAAAAAATTGTACATATACACAATGGAATATTATGCAACCATAAAGAAAAAGAAAATCATGAACTCAGCAACCTAGATGGACTTAGAGTCTGTAATACTGAGTGATCTTTCACACAAAAAAAGAACTGAGTATCACATGTTCTCACTCATAAGTGGACCATGAATCACTACCATAATACTATAAGAAAAAAACTGCAGGGGGTGGGGGGCAGGGAGGTGGGATTGGCAGTAGTGGGAAGTTGCCTGAAAAAGGGGGGGCACACCTCATCAACAAGGGTAACTGCACAATGAATATTTGTATTCCTAACCCTGAATTGTACCCCACAATTTTAAAATTAAAAAAAAGATTATCAGTGAGTTTTTCAGCAGATTTTACAGGTAAGAAGGCAATGGAATGATGTAATTAAAGTACTAAAGTGCTAAGAAAAAGTCAACAAAGACCTCTATAGCCAGCAAAATGATCCTTCATATTTAAAAGAAAAACGAAGATAGTTTCAGAAAAAAGTTGAAATCCATTATTATCAGAGCTGTCATACATAAAATACTAAAAAGACACCTTATAGTTGAAGTAAAATGGCTCTAGGCAACAACCAAGTCATTTAGAAATATAAAGTTCCTGATAAGGATAAATAAATAATCAATTTAATATACAAAATCAATTTTAGGGGGACCCCCCAAAAACAGAATTGCCTTATGAATAGTGAACTTCTTTTAGTACCGGCTTGTCCTGCTGAATAACTGTTCTTGGAACCTATCATCATCAGTGTACCAGGTAGCATTTTGAGATGCTGCATTCAGCTTTGGTGAATTTTTATTTTCTGAGATTATTTCACCATGTTTACCCGCTTTATGACAGATGATTTACAAGCAAACAAGCCCATACCACACTGAGTGTTCAGCAAAGGTGATGACCAAAAGTGACATGTCTCCCATATCCCATTCTTCCTATTCACCTAATCTTGTCCCAAGTAAACTTATTTTTGTTTATCCAGATAAAAAAAATCCTCAAAGGCAAACTTGTTGTTGATGTGGAAGAGGTGTAACAAAAGCAGTAGAAGCATGAAATTGAAAAATTCAAAAACAATTTTGAGCATTTGGACAAACATGTTACTGGATGTATTACATCAAACAGAGAGTACTTTGAAGGTGACTGAAGTTTAAACATGTACGAATAAATGCACACATTTTTATAAATGAATTCCAGTTTTTTGGGACATCTCTCTCTCTCTCTCTACATATATATATATATTTATGTATGTACATTGTATATATAATATAATGTGTGTATATATATATATATATATTTGCGAAAGGTTTGAAATTTCTCTTTTTCTATGGAATTTAAAAGACAAATTAAAGAATATAATTATAAATCTATGTTAATGGGCACATAATACATAAAGACACAATTTGCAACCTCAATAATATAAAGCAGGGATAAAGGAAAAGCAGCAATGGAGTAGAGTGTTTGCGTGTAATTAAAATTAAGTTAATGGCAATTTGGAATATATTGAAATAACTTTAGTATGTTATAAGTAATCCTCATGGTAATCAAAAAAAAATCCATAGTATCTACAAAAAATGGCAATGAAATTTAAAATGTACCACTACAAAAAATCAACTAAACAAAAAAGAAAGGCAATAATAGGAGAAATAAAATAAAAAAAAAACCTGTAGGCCATAAAAATAGCACAATAATAATAGTAAATCACTTTCTTTTCTTACTTTACTTTTTTTATTTTCAATTTATGGGGTACAATTCAGGGTTGGCTATACAAACATTCATCATGCAGGTACAACTGTTGAGGTGTGTCCACCTCCTCAGTCAGATTTCCACTACTGTCATTCCCACCTCCCCACCCCCCTTCCCCACTGCAGTTTCCAACTACTATCAATCATTTTCTTATAGTATTATGGTAGTTGTTCATGGTCCACTTATGAGTGAGAACATGTGATACTCGGTTCTTTGTTTCTGTGAAAGATCACTCAGTCTTATAGACTCCAATTCCATCAAAGTTGCTGTGAAATTCATGATTTTGTTCTTCTTTATGGCTGTATAATATTCCATCATGTATATGTACCACATTTTTTTATCCAGTCCTCTTTTGATGGGCAGCACAGTTGGTTCTATGTTCTTGATATTGTGAAAAAGTCTGCAATAAACATATGTGTGCAGATATCTTTTTTATAGAGTGATTTGAGTTCTTCCAGGTATATTCCCAGTAGGGGGATTGCGAGGTCATATGGAAGATCAATTTTTAGAACTTTTAGGAATTGGTTGCCAGTTCCAACTTCCATAAGGATGTCTCCTGCATTTTCTAATTCTTATAGTTTGAAGTTTTGTATTTAGGTCTCTGATCCATTTAGAGTTAAGTTTTGTGCATGGGGATAGTTGGGGGTCCTGTTTCAATCTTCTGCATGTG
This sequence comes from Cephalopachus bancanus, assembly GCA_027257055.1. NCBI lineage: Eukaryota > Metazoa > Chordata > Mammalia > Primates > Tarsiidae > Cephalopachus > Cephalopachus bancanus. The sequence continues at coordinate 76,111 of JAPVLO010001334.1, read as the reverse complement.
ATCAGCCAGTTTTCCCAGCAGCATTTATTGAATAGGTTTTCATCTCCCCAGTGGTAGGTGGTGGATGCTTTGTTGAAGATGAGTTAGTCAAGAAACTGAGGTTTTTCTTCTGGAATCTCAATTCTATTCCATCGGTCTATATGCCTGTTCTTGTACCAACACCAGACTGTTTTGATTAATTTAGCTTTATAATAAAGTTTAAAGTCTGGGAATGTGATACCTCATGCTTTTTGTTTATTTGTTTATTTGTTTTGTTGAGGATTGTTTTGGCTATTTGTGATCATTTCCATTTCCATGTGAATTCCTGTATTGTTTCTAGGTCTGAGAAGAATATTGCTGGTAATTTGGTGGGTATTGCATTAATACTGTAGTTGCCTTGGGTAGAATTGACATCTTAACAAAGTTGATTCTTCCAATCCATGAGCATGGAATATTTTCCCACTTGTTTGTGTCATCTTTGATTTCTTTGAGAAGTGTTTTATAGTTTTCATTGTAAAGGTCTTTCACATCTCTGTTTAAAAAGATGCCAAAATATTTCATTTTTCTTGTGGCTTTTGTGAATGGGATTGTGCTTTTTATTTGGATTTCTGTTTATTATTGGTGTATAGAAATGTGATTGTCTTTTGCACATTCATTTTATACCCTGAGACTGTGCCAAAGTCCATTATCAGCACAAGGAGGTTTTTGACAGATTCTCTTGGGCTTTCAAGGTATGGAATCATGCCTGCAAAGAGAGATAGCTTTGCTTCCTCTTTTCCTACTTGGATATGCCTGATTGTCTTTTCTTCTCTGATCGCTCTAGCTTGGATTTCCAAAACTATGTTGAACAGGAGGGGTGAGAGTGGGAGTCCTAGTCTTATTCCAACTTTCAGGAGTTATGGTTCCAGTTACTGTCTGTTTAGCAATATGCTGGCTGTGGGTTTCTCATAGATGGCTCTTACTATTTTGAGGTATGCTCCATCTATGCCTAGATGCCCAAGGGTTTTTATCAAGAAAGGGTGGTGGATTTTATCAAAAGCTTTTTATGCATCTAATGATATAATCATGTTGTTTTTGTTTTAGCATCTGTTGATGTATTTTATTACATTTATGGTCTTATGAATGTTGAACCATCCTTGCATCCCAGAGATGAAGCCTACCTGGTCATGGTGGATGATTTTTGATGTGTTGTTGAACCCAGTTTGCTAGGATCTTATTGAGAATTTTAGCATCTATGTTCATCAAGTATATTGGCCTGTAGTTCTCTTTCTTTGTTGAATCTTTACCTAGCTTGGGTGTCAATGTGATGGTAGCATCATAAAATGATTTGGGGAGAGTTCCATCTTTCTTAATCACCTGGAATACTTTCAAAAGAATTGATGTCAGTTCCTCCTTGTATGTTTTGAAGAATTCTGCTGAAAAGCCATCTGTTCCAGGGCTTTTTTTTTTTTTTTTAGGTAGTTTTCTTATGACATAGTAAATTTCCTAGATTGTTAATCATCCATTTAAGGTCTTGATTTCTTCTTGTTTCAAAATCAGGAGGTTGTGTGATATCAGAAAGTCCTCCATTTACTTTATGTTTTCAAGTTTATTTCCATACAAGTGTATATAGTAGTCTCTGATAATCTTTTGTATTTCTTCAGAGTCAGTTGTGACTTCATCTTTTGTGTTTCTGATTGAGTTTATTTGGACTTTTTCCCTCTTTTCCTCAGTCATTCTAGCTAGGGGACCATCAATCTTGTTTATCTTTTCAAAGAACCAGTTTTTTGTCTCTTTGATTTTTTTATTTTTTTATTTTTTAATTTTTGTCTTCTGTATCCTGGATTTGGGCTTTTATTTTGGTGATCTGGATTCTTCTGCTGAAGTTAGGGTTTTGGTGGTCTTGCTTATTCAGATTTCTTAGGTGACTTGTTAGGCTGTTAACTTGTGATCTTTTCATTTTCATCATGTGTGTTTGTAGAGATACGAATTCTCCTCTTACTACTACTTTCATGGCATGCCAGAGGTTTTGGCAAGATGTTTCTTCATTTTCATTTGTTTCCAGGTACATTTCAATCTCTGTTTTGATTTCATTGTTGACCCAGGAGTTGCTTAACATCATACTGCTTAGTGCCCAGGTCTTTGTGGTTTGGGGGGAACTTTGTTGGTGTTGATATTTATTTTTATTCCACTGTGGTCTGAGTAGGTGCATGGCAAAATTTCAATCTTATGAAATTTGTTTATATTTGATTTATGGTCAGTGATGTGGTTGATCTTGGATTACGTTCCATGTGGTAATGAGTAGAATGTATACTCTGTGGTCGATGGGTAGAGTGTTCTGTAGATGTCAGTTAAGTCCATTTGCTCAAGAGTCTCATGAGGTTCCAGGTCTCCTTGCTGATTTTTTGTCCTGATGATCTGTCTAGGGTGTTGTATTAAAGTCCCCAGCTATGATAGTGTTAGAGTCAATCTCTTTTTTAAGTTTGCCAAGAAACTTCTTTTCAAACATTGTTGCTCCTATGTTGGGTGCATATATGCTTAGGATTGATATTTCTTATTGATGGATTAAAGCTTTTATCATTATATAGTGACCTTCTTCATCTCTTTTGATTTGTGATAGCATAAAGGATATTTTGTCTGGAATTAATATTGTAACTCCAGCTTTCTTCTATGTTCCATTTGCCTGAAATTTTGCTTCCCACCTTCTTACTTTGAATCTGTGAGTGTCCTTCCAGGTGAGATGCATCTCTTGGAGACAATATATTGTTATCTCATGATATTTCATCCATTTTGCCATTCTATGTCTTTTCAGTGGTGCATTTAGCTCATTCACATTCAGGTTAGTTATTGAAATGTGAGAGCTTATCCCTGTTATGAGGTTCTTATATACTGTTGTTTTTCCTGTTTGTTTGTTGTGTTTCTTTTGTTTTGGGGGTCAATTCATGTGTGTTTTCAATCTTTTTCCTGCACTCTTGTGAAGAATTTTGTTGTTCTTTTTTTCCCTTTCTTCTGTGTTTAATACTTACTAAAGTGTTTCTTGTAGAGCTGGTCTAGAGGCAGTGTAAGCTCTTAGGGATTGAATGTTTGGAAAATATTTTAATTCTCCCTCACTGATGAAGTTTAGTTTAGCTGGGTAGGTTAATCTTGGTTGAAATTAATTATCTTTGAGAACTTTGAGGATTGGGCTCCAAGTTCTCCTAACCTGAAGTGTTTCTGTACATATCTGCTGCTATTCTAGTTGGTCTTCCCTGGTAGGTAGTTTGACCTTTATCTCTTGCTGCCTTTAGGGTTTTTTCTTTTATACATACTTTGTTTAGGCAAATTATTATGTATCTAGGAGTTGGTCTTCTCATTTGTTGTCTTGCAGGGGTTCTCTGAATCTCTTGTGTTTGAATGGTCACATCACTGATGAGATGAGGAAAGTTTTCTTGAATAATTTCACTGAATGTTTGTTCCAGGGTGGTCTCTGTCTCTCTTTCTGCCTCTGGAAGTCAAACTACTCTTAGATTTGGCCTCTTGAAGGAGTCACACATCTTTTGAAGATTTTGTACTGTCTTTTTAAGCTTCTTTTCTATGTTTTTGGGTTAAATCTATATTTTGGTCCTCAAGCTCTGAGATTCTTTCTTCTGCTTGGCTAATTCTGCTTTCCATGCTTATTAGTTTGCTATATATTTCATTCTCAATATTCTTTACTGGTGTTATCTTGGTTATCTTCCTATTTTCCTCATGTCTCTCTTCAATTCTGTTTAATCTCTCTATTAATGTCTTGATATCTAGGTTTGTAGTTTGAGATCATTCTGGGGGCTTTTCATTGTTTGTGTTCTGAAATCTGTTTTCTCGATGTCTCACCTTCCAGAGATCTGTGAGAGACCCATAGCCTTTTTTTGGTTTTTCTTTATTTGTGTAGATTTTACATGTTGCCACACACTTTTTCCTCCCTCTTCTTTAATTTTGTTTTTCAGGGATGGTGGGGTTGCTTTTATTTATTTTTGCTCAATTTCCTATTCTTCCTTATGTGGATCCTCTGATTTTCTTCACTTCTGAAGCTGGACTGTGGGTTGGGGGCTGTACTTTTTGCATTTTTGAGATTTTCTTGAAGGGGGAACTGTGATTCAGAATCTATCTGCAGATCCCAGTATCCACTGATAGGTGTATGGACATCCTGGAACCCACTTCCCACTGCCTTACAATATTTCTATGCAGTGGGGGTTTAGGTTTGCTCCCTGGAACAAAATGAGGTAAGAAAAAGAAAAATAATGGAAGAAGGAAGGGGGTGTCAAGAGGAGGGAGAAATGAGAGAAGAGTAAGAGGGAAAACAGAGATACATACCAGCTAACAAATGAAAAGATACACAAAGACCAAAAGGAGGAAAAAATAAAACCCTAGAGCATACAGGTAATCACACAAACACACAATCCAAGAAAATCCTTCCTATTGAGATGCTCTTCCCATACACAAACAAGGAATCTAAAGATTAGAAAGAAGAAAGGAAAAAAAAAATCAGTAAAATAACAATAGCAAAACAAGTGTGAAAATGCTATCAAAACTGGAATGAAAGAGAAAATAAAGACTAAAACAAAAAGCAAACAAAATGAATAAAACAGTCAAAGAATAAAAATATAAAATAAAAACAAGGAATCAGACTGGCTCTGAGGTCCTTCCTGTATGTACAAAGTCCTTTCAGCTCTGATCTCTAGCCCCTCACCTCTGCTCTCATCACAGGCAGATAAGGTTACTTATAGCTTGGGTCAGTTGTCAAAGGACTACTTTGGGAGAAAGGTGAGTCAGATCTGGGTTTACTCGACTTGCTGCCTGCCTGGTCTGCCACACAGAACTGAGTTTTCTGAGTTCGATTCAACCTGGAGGAGGGGCTTCTGTCTCTCCTAGTTTGATGAGATTACCTTAGGCAACAAGTTGGAGGCTGTGCAGAGGTGGGTGGGGCAATGCTAATCTCTGCTTGGTCCTGGGTCAAAGAAAATGACTGTGATGGGCAGCTCCTCGACAGGTATGGACTCCTCTTCAATTTTCCTTGATCTGCTCTCTCCATTGATCAGATCTGGTGCTCCAGCTTATCTGTTATGACAGGTGATGGTGTGGTCTAGGTCCAGGCTATGGGAATCAACTGGATCCAGGAGGCTTTTCTCAGGCATGTTTCCATGAGCAGCAGATGATCCTGCACCTGATCTTGCCAGCCAGGCTCTAATCTCAGAGCAGCGGGGTCTTGCAGTCACCCTCAGAAGGGGGACCCGGGTGTGTACATCTGAGTATCCCCTCAAATGGACTTTCACACTCCTGGCAGCACCTGCCGATTCATGCAGACAGTCTTTATAAACACTTGCCTCCACAGAGACTCTTACAGTCCGACCTGTCAGTCGGCATCTTAAGCTTCTCCTCCCCGTAAGTCATTTTCTGTCAGTAATAATTTTCAATGTAAATTTATAAAACTTCCCAAAGAAGAGACAGGCAGAATGAATAAAGAAATAGGATCTTAGATGAGTGCTGTGGTGAATGCCTACAGTCCCAGCTACTATGGATGCTGAGGCAAAAAAATTTTCTTGAAACTGGGGGTTCACAGTTATAGTACACTGTGATTGGGCCTGTAAATAGTCACTGCACTCTAACTTGGGCAAAGCAGAAGGAATTTTGCCCTAAAAAATTATAATGATGAAAAGAAACAGAATTCACCTACATGTTGTTAAGAGACTCACATTAAACCTAATAATGTTTATGCTAAAAATAGAAGTATGAAAAAATATTCCATTCAAATATTAACCAAAGGAGAACCAAGGTGGCAATATTAATACTAGAAAAAATAGACTTAAATAAAAAAATTTTACAAAAAAAGCAATAAATTATAAAATACTGCTTATTTAGCAAAATATATAGCTATACAGACATATATGAACGAAAAACCATTAGAATTTCTCAATATATAACACATACTTTAACATACATTGAAGAAGCAATAGAAAGCTATATAATCATAGTAAAAGACTTCAATATGTCATTTAAACAATGAATGGAACAAAGAGACAGAAGATTAATTAGAAAATGGAGTGTTTGAACAACACTGCAAACCAATTAGTCTTAGCAAATATAGTCAGAATGCTTCACTTCAAAACAGCAGAATATATATTTTTATCAAGTGTAAATGGATCATTCTCCAATATAGATATATATTAAACCACAAAGCAAGTGTTAATAAATTTTTAAAAATCAATGTTTAATCAGATAACATAAAATTGACCAGAAAACAATAGAAGTATACAATCTTCAAATATTTGAAAATTAAATGACATTCTCAAACAATCAATACATCAAAATTTCATCTAATGAAATAATCACGTGACTCTTGTTTTTACACCTGTTTATTTGATGGATTACATTTATTGATTTACATATATAGAACCAGGTTAGCACTCAGGGAATGAATCTCGCCTGGTTGTGTTGGATGATCCCTGAAATGTGTGGCTGGATGGGATTTGCTAGAATCTTGGTGAGAATTTTGTATCTACGTTCATTAGGAAAATTGCCCTATAGTTTTCTTTCTTTATTAGGTAATTACCATTTGGGGGTATCAGGAATATACAATAAGCTATGGGGGATTCTTTCTTTCTTAATTGTCTGGAATAATTTAAATAGAATTTGTATAGCTCTTCCTTCTACATTTTGTAGAAGATAACTGGTCCAAAGGTCTCCCTCCCCTTTTGTTTTTCTTTCTTTTGTTTTCTTTCTTCCTTTTTTATTTTTTTGTTTAATCCTTTTTGTTTTGTTTTGTTTTGCTGCAGAGGTTTCTCATTAATGATTGAATTTCTTGGATTGTTATTTGTCTCTTTAGGGTAATGATTTCTTCCTGTTTCAAATATGGGAAGTAAATTGATGCTAGGAATTCATTTGATAAAATCCAACATCTCTTCTTAATAAAAATCCTCAAACAGGCATTGAAGAAACATTCCTCAAAATAAGAAAAGTCCTCTATGACAAACTTACAGCTAACATCATACTTAATGGTCAGAAGCAAAAAGTATTCTCCTTAAGAACTGGGAAAAAACCCCAAGGATGCCCACTCTTACCCTTCATATTTCACATAGTACTGGAAGTCCTACCCAGAGCAATCAGGAAGGAGAAATAAGTTAGAGGTGTTGAAATAGAAAAAGAGGAGATTAAAGTATTTCTCTTTGTAGATGATATAATGCTATACCTAGAAAACTCTAGAAAGTATGTCAAAAATTTCTTTGCATTGATAAACAAGTTGGGTAAAATACTTTGATACAAAATCAATGTGTAAAAAAGGGGTATTTCTATACACTAAAAACAAGCAAACTGAGAACCAAATAAAAAACACAATTCATTGACAATAGCCACACACACACACACACACACACACACACACACACACACTCATACACAAAAAAATACCTTGACATCCAAGAAACCAAAAAAGTGAAAGTTCTTTATAATGAGAACTACTAAACACTGTTCAAAGAAATCAATAAAAGTCTAAGCAAATGGAATAACAAACCATGCTCATAGACTGAAAAAAAAATCAATATGGTCAAGATGTCCTTTCTGCCCAGAGTAGTCTACAGATTCAGTACAATTCCTACCAAATTACCAGCATCATTTCTCACAGACCTAGAAAAGACCATACAGAGATCCATATAAAAACAAAAGAGACCAAGTACCTAAAGCAATTCTCAGCAAAAATAACAAAGCTGGAGGTATTACACCTCCTGATCTCAAATTTTACTACAAGACCACAGTAATCAAGATAGCATGGTACTGATACAAAAATAGACACATAGGCTAAAGGAAAAGGACAGACAGTCCAGAAATAAACCTTCTACACTTCAATAAACTCATCTATGACAAAGTCGGCAAAAACAAATGTTTGGACAAGGAAACCATATTTAGCAAGTAGTGCTGAGAAAACTGTCTAACCACATGTGGAAGAATAAAACTGGATCCATACTTATCACCATATACAAAAATGAATTCAAAATTGATCAATGACTTAAATGCAAAATTTCAAATTATAAAAATCTTAGGAAAAAAATTAAGGAACACTATCCCGGACATCAGAGTAGGCAATAAATTCATGGTCAAGTCCTCAAAAGCAAATGCCGCAAAAGCTACAAATGACAGGTGGAACTTTATCAAGCTAAAAAGTTTTTATACAACACAAAAAACCATCAAGGAAGTAAAGAAAGAAACCCACAGAATGAGGAAAAGTATTTTCAAGCCATGCATTCAACAAAGGCCTTACATACAGGATCTACAAGAAACAAATGAATAGAAAAAGAGGAAATCAAGTTATCCCTCTTTGCTGACAATATGATCCTATACCTCTAAATTCCAAAAGAATCAGTCAAAATCCTTGCACAAAGTACTTTGGCAAAGCCTCAGGTACAAAATGAATGTGCAAAGCAGTCACATTCTTATACACCAACAACAAACAAGCAGAGAACCAAATAAAAAGCACAGTCCCATTGACAATAACCACAAAAAAATGAAATACCTTGGCATCTTCCTAGCCAAAGGAGTGAAATATCTTTGCAATGAAAACTATAAAGCACTGTGAAAAGAAATCAAAGATACAAACAAATGGAGAAATATTGCATGCTCGTGGGTTGGAAGACTCAACATTATTAAGATGTCCATCCTACCCAAGGCAATGTACAGATTCAATACAATACCCATTAAATTACCAATATCATTCTTCTCAGACCTAGAGACAAGAATACAGAAATTCAAATGGAGGCATAAACATCCACAAATAGCCAAAAGAAACTTTAACAAAAGAAAGAAATTGAGAGGTATCAAGTTGACAGACTTTATTATGAGACTACAATAATCAAAACAACTTGACATTGGTACAAGGGCATGCATAGAGACCAATAGAACAGGATAAAGATTCCAGAAGCAAAACCTCAATTTCTCAACCAAGTCATCTTCGACAAAGCCTCCAACAACAACCACTGAGGAGAGGAGAAACTGATCAGTAAATGATATTGGGAAAACTGGCTGATCACATGCAGAAGAATTAAACAGGATTTCTAATTATCACCATACACAAAAATCAACACCAAATGGATCAAAGACCTAAAAATGTAAAACCTCAAATGTTAAGAATCTTAGAAAATGCAAGAGACACCCTCACGGAAATCAGAAGAGGCAACCAATTGCTGATCAAAAAGCCCATACCATAAGGGATAAGACTGACAAGTGGGATTTCATCAAACTGAAGAGCTTCTGCAAAGCAAAATAAACCATGAAGAGAGCAGGAGACAGACAAGTGAATGGGAGAAAATGTTTGACAACTGCATAGCTGACAAAGGCCTAACATCCAGGATCTACAAGGAACACAAGTGTGCTAAAGAAAACAACAACAACAACAACAACAACAAAAATCTCCATTAAAAAGTGGGCAAAAGACATGAACAGACAATTCTCAAAAGAAGACATATGAGCAGCAACAGACACATGAAAATATGCTCAGCCTTACTAATCATCAGAGAGATGCAAATCAATACCACATTGAGATATCACCTAACTCCTGTAAGACTGGCCATAATTAATAAAACAAAAAACAACAGATGCTGGCAAGGGAATGCTTCTACACTGTTGGTGGTAATGCAAACTAGTTCAAGCTCTATGGAAAATAATGTGCCAATTCCTAATAGAACTAGAAATTTACCTTCCATACTACCCAGCAATCTCCATTCTGGGAATATTCCTGAAGGAACTTAAATCACTCTACAAAAAAGATACCTGTGCATGCATGTTTATTGCAAAACTATTCACAATAGCCAAAACATGGAACCAGTCATGTTACCCGCCACAGGGGACTGGATTTTAAAAAATGTGGTACATATACATGAAAGAATATTATGCAGCCATAATGAAGAACAAAATTATGAATTTCATAGCAACTTGCATGGTTTTAGTGTCTATAATATTCAGTGTTTTATCACAGAAACAAATAACTGAGTACCACATGTTCTCACTTATAAGTGAATCCTGAACACTTGCCATAATACTATAAAAATATTGGCAGTAGTCATCTCTTAGGATATGGGGCACATAACATCATTAAGCATACTTGATCTCAAACCAGGCAAAGTTGGGGCCAAAGGGAGCCCCAAACTCCACCTGCATCATGTACCTTACATCTTTGAAATGCAAATAAATAATATAATATAATATCCCCATTATAATAGTAACTCCATTATAAAGTGGGCAGAGGACATAAACAGACACTTCTCAAAAGACATCTAAGCAACCTACAAACACATTAAAAATTGCTCATCCTCACTAATCATCAGAAATGCAAATCAAAAGTATACTGAGATTCCACTTCACATTGGTCAGATGGGTATCATTAAAAAGTCACAAAGCAACAAGTCTTGGTGAGGCTGCAGAGAAAAGGGAACACATCTACATTGTTGGTGGGAATGCAAGTTAATCCACTCTTTGTGGAAAGTAGTGTACTGTTTGATACAAAAATTAAAAATTGGGCTACTATGGGAATATACTCAGAGAAATAAAAGTTATTCTACTTTAAAGACACCTGAACTCATATGTTCATTGAAGCACTATTCACAATAGCAAACACATGTAACCAACTCAAATACCCATCAAAAGTAAACTGAATAAAGGAAATGTGTACATATACATGATGAGATATTACACAGTCATAAAGAAGAACAGAATACTGTTTTTTTCAGGAACATGGATACAACTGGAGACCAGCATTCTAAGAGAAGCATCATACAAACAAAAAACTACATACTGTATATTCTCACTTATTTAGGCACACAAACACAAAGGTGAAAACAACTGATAATGAGCGCAGGTAATAAAGGGAGGGAGAGAGGAAATAAGTGGCACACAACTACCTATTGGGTATCATGTCCTCTATTGGAGAAGAGGGGGCATGCTATAAGCCCAAACTTCACCTGCTTGCAATTTGCTTAAGTAGCAAATCCTCATATGTGCCTAACAACGCCAATAAGTAAATAAAATACAACAGGAAAAAGAAAATAATCACAAGAAAAATTAAAAATATATTAAGACAAAAGAATGAAAACACAATACACATACCTTATTAGACACAGCTAACACAATACTAAGAGATAAAGTTATAGCTGTAAACACATTTGCAGAGATAAATTTATAGCTGTAAACACATTTGCAAAGATAAACTATGTCATATCAACAATCTAAATTTAAACCTTAAAATATTAGAGAATAAAAAGCAAATTGAAACCAAAGCTAACAGAATGAAGTAATAAGGATTAGAGATAAAACAGAGATAACCAATAGAAAAAAGAATGAAACATTTGATGAAGTAAATGAAATTTACAAACACTTAGCTAGAAATGTTTACTAATTATTATTAAGGAAAAAAAAAGACTCTAATAGTAAACACCTGAAATGAAAGAGAAGTTATTAATCTTAATTTTCCAAAAATCAAAAAGGATTATGAGTGTACTATCAACAATTGTCTCCCAGCAAATTGGAAATTTACATGAAATGGACACATTCCAAGAAGCACACAACATTCAAAGACTAAAAACAAAGAGCCTGCTAAGAAATACAAAATCTGAATGGTAGTAAGGAGATTGAATATTAATCTAAAAGCTTATGACAAAAAAAAAAATGCCCCAGACTAGGTAGTTTCATTGGTAAATTTTAGCAAGTATTTGCACAAAAATTAAAACCAATCCATCTCAAACACCTCCAAAAACTGTGAAGTCACTTCCAAACTCATTGTACGATGCCAGTCTTACCCTGAAATTTAAGTTAGATAAAGACAGTAAAAGAAAAAGATAGACCAATATTCCTAATAAATATCAATGCAAACATCCTCAACAAATTTGGAAAACAAAATTTAACAACATATAAAAATATTATGCATTATGACCAACTGGAATTTATTCTTGCAATACAAAGAGGGTTCAACATAAAAAATCAGTATAATGAGCCACATTAAAAGAGTGGGAAAAAAGGACATATTAGACTGATACTGAAAAATTATTTGACATAACATAATATGTTCTTATGATAAAAGTACTCAACAAACAAAAAATAAAAAGAATCTACCTTGGCACAAAAAAGCTATATGCTAATAAACCCACATCTAATATTATAGTCAAAAGTGAAAGACAAGTTACTTCATCTAAGATGAGGAACAAGGCAAAAATGCTTTTTTTAAAAATTTATCACTTCTATTTTACATAGTGCTGGTAGTCTTTTCTTTTTTCAATTAATCTGAAAAAAGAAAGAAAAGAAAAAATGTAACTAAATTAATTTTAAAAAGAAGCAAAATTATATCTGTTCACAAATGACATGGACTTACATTAAAAACGTTAAAGATTCTATATACACAAAAATACTGTTATTACTAATAAATGAATTCACAAAGTGGTAGAACACAAAATATACAAAATAAATTTATTTCTATGCATAAGCAATGAACAATAAGCATAAAATTAACAAAACAATTTTGTTTAAAACAGCATTACAAGTAACATATTTAGAAATAGACTTAAGCAAATAGCAAAAGTCATGTATATTGAAAACTGCAAAGCATTGCTGAAATACATTTAAAATGGCATACAAGTGTAAACATATGCGTTGTTTATAAAAACAAAAACTTAATATTGTTAAAAATGTAATACTATTCATAGTTATTTACAGACAATAAAATGTTTACCAAAAGCTCAATAAGATTTTTGCAAAGATAGAAAAATTTATTCTAAAATTTATATAGAATCTTAAGAGAGCCCAAATAGTTAAAACAATCTAGAAAATTGAAAAATAAATACATAAATAAAAGGTTAGCGGTCTCAGATATCCTGATTTCAAAACTTGTTACAAAGCAACAGTAATCAAAACATTGTGGTACTGGCATAAAAGCAGGTATGTGGACCAAAGGAATAAAATGCAGAGCCCCAAAATAAATTTCTGCAGATGATTTTTGACAAGGGTGTCAGACCACAAAATGAGGTGAAGGCAGATTTTTCAGTGAATGGTACTGGGAAAACTGGACATTCTTATGCAAATGAATGAATTGGACCTTTAATTAAGCCATATGAAAATTAACTCAAATGGATCAAAACCTAAATTTAAAAGCTAAAGTTATAAAATGTTAAAAGAAAACCAGTGCAACCTCTGTGGAAAGCAGTGTGGCAATTCCTAAAAGCTCTAAATACCAACCTCTCATATGACCCTGTAATCCCCCTACTGGGAATATATCCTGAAGAACACAAATCACTCTATAAAAAAGATACCTGCACACGCATGTTTATCGCAGCATTGTTCACAATAGCAAGAACCTGGAAACAGCCATGCTGCCCGTCAAAAGAGGACTGGATTTAAAACATTTGGTACATATACACGATGGAATACTGTGCAGCCATAAAAAAGAACAAAATCATGAATTTCGCAGCAACCTGGATGGAACTAGAGTCTATAATACTGAGTGACCTCTCACAGAAACAAAGATCCGAGTATCACATGTTCTTACTCATATAATGGACCTTAAACATCCAATGCAATACTATACGAAAATGACTGACAGTACTGGGAAACTATGGTGGGGGGAGGGAGATGGGATTAACAGTAGCAAATATCTGTCTGGGAATGGGGAAACACCCCATATCAACAGGGTGCCTGAATGAAACACAATTGTATACCTAACCCTTAACTGTACCCCACAACTTCATAATAAAAAATAAATAAATAATTTAAAAAGAGACAAAAAGAAAAAAAGAGAAAAAAAAAAATTTAGTGGGAAGAAGCCAATAGGTGAAGCAGCAGATCTGTGCCACTGTCACCTAGCAAGACTGAGAATAGTGATTTTGCCATATTAAGACAGCATTACTAAGAGTACTTTTGAATGGGTTAACAATCATGAACCCAGTGAAGGTCTCTTTCAGTACACAGATTCCAGAAAGACATGGCAGGTGCAGAATTCCAGGAATCCCACACCCTGCCCTGTATCAGCTGCCCAGTCCACAGAGAAGGAATTTGTTTTGGAAAGAGAGAGGGGTAAGTACTGAATTGGTTCAGCAACTGCCAGTTCAGCAACCTGATTGGGGAACAGTGGTGGGCACCAGAGTCCAGGTGGAATGAAGAGTGATTCCTGCCTGGAAAGAGCCCATCTGCAGGATGAATAGGTCTGACAAGACAGCTGCTAGCACCTGGTGGAGCAGCAGACCAGTTTTGCTCTTGCAGGGCAGGACAGAGAGTAGAGATCCAGCTCTCAATCAAAGGAGGCACCCTGAACGTATTTGGAGGGTGAAATTCCCCATAGACAGCAGAAGTCTCCTTGATCACACAGAGAACAAAAAGGCAGGTGTGAAATCAGGGTGCTCCATCCCCCCCACAGCAAGCTAGGCATGTGTAGGAGCTGAGATCACAGGAAGGAGGGGGTCTAGGCAATCCCAGGACACACTGAATCCAGTCACCCTCCCTACTTCCTGCTGCTTGCCCTCAATCACACGCAGTAGGGGGTAGAGAATCTAGCCCACAGGTTTAGCAGCAGAGTGTAAACCTGCAGTAACTGAGCCTGCCACAAGGTGAAGCTCCCACCTTTCTCTCAATTAGATAAATGAGAAAAGACCAAAGAAAATCCAACTCTCAGAATTTTAAAGACACACCTCACACAAATGTTGCCACCACAGCACAAACAATGGTAACTGACTTGTCTTAGCTGACAGACACAAAAATCAGAGAATGGATGGCAAATAGTGGCAGGGACCAAGAGAAACAAGAAGCAAAGCTAAAATAAATTATAAAAGAAGTAAAAACAGAACTGCCAACTTCAAAAAAGCTTTCTTTGAAAGAATGGATATAACACCATCCTCAAAATCAATTAAAAAAAGTAACAAGTATTGGGAACAGGCTCAATCAAGCAGAGAAAAGAATCTCATACCTTGAAGACCAAAATATGGAATTAACACAGTCTGTTAAAAACAGAAAAACAAAACTCAAAAAGAAGAAAGCTTCTGAGAGCAGTTTGACTTGTTCAACAAGCCAAACCTACACCTGATTGGTATCCCTGAAGCAGAAAGAGAAAATTAAAACATTATGAAACAAATACTTCATGAGGTCATTCAAAAGAATGTCCCCCATCTTGCTAGAGACACTACCATTAAAATGCAAAAGATCCAGAGAACCCGGCAAGAGATTACATGAGAAGAACATTATCAGACACATAGTATTTTACCTTCACAAAGCAATCACAAAAGAAAAAAACTAAAGTCAGCAAGACAAAAAAGCTGGACTACATACCCATTAGAATCACATAAGACTTATCTGCAGAAGCCACAAGAGATTGGAGTCCAATTTTTTTTTTCTTTTGAGTTGGAGTCTCACTCTGTCACCCAGACTGGAGTGCAGTGGCTACTCCCAGCCACCGCAGCCTCGCCTGCTGGGCTCCGGCAATCCTTCCGCCTCAGCCTTCCCGAGTAGCCGGAATTACAGGCACGTGCTACCACGCCCGGCTGATTTTTTGATTTATCGTAGAGATGAGGTCTCACTGCCCAGGAGGGTCTCGAACCCGCGGGCTCAGGCAATCCACTCACCTCAGCCTCCCAAAGGCGTGGGATTACAGGCTGAGCCACCGAGCCAGGCTTTGGAGTCTAATTTTTAATGTCCTTAAGGATAAACAATTTCAACCAAGAATTTTCTACCAAGTCATGGTAAGCTTCATCAATGATGGAGGATTAAAATCCTTCCCAGACATCCAAACCCAAAGAGAAGAGGTCACCTCCAGACCAACCCTATAAGGGACACCTAAGAAGGTGTTGAGCACAGAAAAAAATAAAAGAAATAAAAGAAAAAAAGCAAAAGAAAAGAACAGCCATGCACACCACAAAAATGTGGGCAAACACAGAGTCAACAGATCATACAGAACACCCACAAAAATGAAAACACACAAATGTATAAAAGCAAAAGTTAAAAGGAAACAAAATAGTACCACAGAAGTCCTATGACAAGAAGAAAGTCTCACATATCAATAATCAACTTGAACATGAATGGACAAATTATGTCACTATAGAGACATAGAATGACAGGCTGAATTCTTTTAAAAAATGAATCAAACAAACAAACAAATGATCCAACATTTTTTTGCTTCCAGGAAACTCATTTCACTGAAAAAGACACACACAGATTCAAGGTCGGAGGCTGGAAAATGAACTTTAAGGCAAATAGAAATTAGAAGAAAGCAGGCATAACTATTTTAATATCTGAAAAGGCAGTCTTCAAGCCATCAAAAAATAAAAAGGACACAGAAGGACACCACATGATGATAAAGGTCTCAATCCACCAGTTAAAAAAAAAAAAAAGCCATCCTAAACCCATATGCACTTAACTTGGGAACATGGGAGCATGAGGTCTTATAACACAACTACTAAGCAAACTAAAAGAGGACATTGACTCTCACACATAGTAGAGGATTGAAAATACAACAACAGCTTTAGATAGATCACCAAAGCAAAATATCAACAAGGAGATCCATAGTCTTGATTTGAAGGCTCTGTGAAATGAAATTAATAGATATTTGCAGAACACTTTACCCAATGAATACAGATTATACTTTCTACTCATAAGCACATGGAACAGACTCCAAGATTGATCACACTTTGGGGCATAAATCAAGCAGGAGCAAATTTCAAAAGATCAAAGCAATAGCAAGCATCTTCTCTGATCACAGTGGAATTAAAATAAATATCACTACTACCAAGATCCCTCCAAAACAAAAAAAGACATGGATTCTAAACAATGTGCTGTTGAATAACTTCTGGATCAACAAGAGAATCAAGACAGAAAATAAAAAAGATTCTTGGAAACAAGTGAAAGTAAGACATAACTTGCCAGAATCTCTGGTGTGCCATGAAAACAGTGTTAAGAGGAAAATTTATAACATTGCATGCACAATATAAGAAAACAAAAAGAGCACAATAAGCCTCATGTCACACCTAAAGGAGCTGAAAAGGTAAGATAACTTAAATTCTAATCTAAGTAGAAGAATCCAGATCACCAAGATAAAATCAAAGTTGCAGGACACGGAAGACAGAAATATAGAAAGGATCAACAAGACCAAAAGTTTGTTCCCTGAAAGGATAAATAAAACTGACCATCCCCTAGTCAGATTGACTTAGAGAGAGAGAGAGAGAGAGAGAGAGAGAGAGAGAGAAACCTAAATAAACACAATTTAGAAATGCAAAGGGCAAAGTCACAAGGGACTGTGAATAAATCCAAAGGTTATCAGAGATTACTATAAACACCCATATGCAAATGAGCTAGAAAACCTAAAAGAAATGAAGAATTTTCTGAAAACACCAAACTTTTCAAGGTTTAAACTAGAAGAAATTAAAATTTCCATCCAGAAAATTGACTCAGTCATAAGAAACCTACCTAACAAAAAAAGTTCTGGACCCAATTGCTTCCCAGCTGAATTCTATAAGACATATAAGGAGAAGCTGATACCAATCTTACTGAAAATATTTTTGGCAATCAAGAAGTATGAAATGCTCCCTAAAGCCTTTTATAAAACCAACATCACACTGATACCAAAACCTGACAAAAATTCAACAAGGAAAGGGAATTACAGGCCAGTCTCCTTGATAAACATAGATGCAAAATTTTAAACAAGATTCTAGTAAATTGGATCTAATAACACATTTCAAAGATCATCCACCATGACCAAGTGAGCTTCATTCCTGGGACCTAGGACTGGTTCAACATTCACAAGACTGTAAATAATACAACACATCAACAGATATAAAACCAATAACCAATGATTATATCCTTAGTCACAGAAAAAGCATTTAACAAAATCCAGCATCCCTTCTTAATAAACACTCTTGAGCACCTAGGCACAAAAGAAGCATTCTTCAAAACAGTAATAGCCATATATGATAAACCCACAACCAACGTTTTTCTCAGTGGGCAGGACAAAAATTTAAAGCATTCAAAATCCTCCTCACGCAGATAATCAAAAGCCTCCTCACACAGATAATTGACTCTGGTAAAGTTTTGGGGTACAAAATCATTATGCAAAAGACAGTTGCATTTCCATACACCAGTAGCAAGCAGACAGAGTGCCAAATAAAAAATGCAATTTCATTCACAATAGTCACAACAAGAGATACCTTAGCATCCACCTAATCAGAGAAGTGAAAGACTTATACACCAAGAACTACAAAATTCTGCTCAAAGAAATCAAGGATGACAAAAAAGTGGGAAAAAAATTTCATGATTATTGACCAGAAGAATCAATGTTATCAAAATGTCCATTCTGCCCAAGGTAATCTACAGATTCAATGCAATAACCATCAAATTACCAAAATCATTCTTCTCAGACCTAAAAATGACAAAACAGAAATTTATATGAAAATAAAAAGCATGGGTAGCCAAAATAATCTTCAGTAAAAGAAATAAAATGGGAAGTATCACCCTTCCAGACTTTAAACTTTACTGCAAAGCTACAGTAACCAAAACAGCCTGGTACTGGTACAAGAATAGGCAAATATACCCATGGTGACAGAAATTCTGGAAGCAAAATCTTGGTCTCTCTACCAACTCAACTTTGACAAAGCCACCAATAGCAACCACTAGGGAAAGGAGACCATATTTAGCAAACGGTGCTGAGAAAACTGACTGACCATATGCAGAAGACTAAAACTGGACCCTTACCTGTCACCCTATCAAAAATCAACTTGAAATAGAACAAAGACATAAATGTAAGCTCTCAAACTATAAGAACCCTAGAAGAAAATGTAGAAAACACACCTATCTACATTGGAGTAGGCAACAAATTATTGACCAAATCCTCAAAAGCGAATGCCATAAAAACTAAGATAGATAAGTGGAACACCATCAAACAGAAAAGCTTTTGCACAGCAAAAGAAACCATCAACAGAGTGGGAAGACAATCCACACAATGTAAAAAATATACATTTGCTGCGCATCTTACAAAAACCTACAGGATCTACAGGGAGCTCAAACAAGTTGTTAGGGGGAAAAAAAGAACATACACACACAACCCTATTAAGAAGTGGGCAAAGGACATGAACAGACACTTTTCAAAACAAGAAATACAAGCAGCCAACAGATACATTAAAAAATGCTCAGCCTCACTAAACAACAGAGAAATGCAAATCAAAGCCACAATGAGATACCCCCTATTTCCAGTAAAGATGGCCATCATTAATAAATCATAAAACAACAGATGCTGGCACAGATGTGAAGAAAAACAAACGCTTCTATACTATTGAGGGTGCAAGCTAGTTCAACCTCTATGGAATGCATTGTGGCGATTCTGAAAATTACTAAAAATCGAACTTCCATATGATCCAATAATCCTTTTGGGAATATATTTTGAGGAATATATATTGTTCTACAAAAAAGGACAGCTACACAGGTATGTTCACAGCAACACTATTCACAATAGCAAAAACATAGACCAACCCTACTGCTTTTTGAAAGTTGAGTGGATAAAGAAAATGTGGCACACATACATATTGGAGTATTACACAACCATAAAGAAGAACAAATCATGGACTTCACAGCAAACTGGATGGAGTTGGAGACCATTATACTTAGTGATCTATCACAAAAACAAAGAACTGAATACTGCATGTTCTCACTCATTAAGTGTGCCCTGAACAATAGTCACATTAGCATAATGGAGGGAGCAACAGTCACTGGGTACTGCCAGGGGAAGAAGGGTGAGAGGGGGAACATGTAGCAACACAAAGGTTACCTTGTTCTAAACCATGGAAGTAAGGACCATTTGGAGGCCCAAACTTCACATGCATGTAGCCTACTTGTGTAGTTAATCCTTACTTGTACCCCACATCTCTATGATAAAGTAAAGTTTAAAAAAAAAAAGAAAAAGAAAATATAAGAAAAAGTTTTGTTGTTGTTGTTTGTTTGTTTTAAAGATGGGGTGTTATGTGTCCCAGGCTTTACTCAAACCCCTGGGCCCAACATATCTTTCTAACTTAGCCTCTTGAGTAGTTGAAACTACAGACATAGCCTCAAATCTAGAAGAAAATCCAATTGACTTTAAATCTTGCAGTGATTTCAGGGCTATGACACCAAAAGCATACACAAAAATAACAACAAAAAATAGATAAATTTGGCTTTGTCAAAATGAAAAGTTTTTAACACCAAAGAACATCAAGTGAGTGAAAAATCAATCCATAAAATGGGTGAAAATATTTTGCAAATTTTAAATAATAATAAAGAATTAATTTTCAGTCTGTAAAGAATTTCTACAACTTAAAAAAAGTAACCTCACTTAAAAATGTACAAAAGCCTTGATAAATAGCCAAAAAGCACATGAAAAAATATTCAACATTTCTGGAAAATGCAATTCAGAACTATAGTGAGGTGCCAGTTCACATCAACTTTGATGTATTGATAATAATGTAGATAAAGTGGTTACCTTGCACACAGAAAGTGGGAATGTGAAATGGTGTAGTCACTCCGGAAAAGATTATGATGTGTTCCTCAAAAAACTAAGCATAGAATTATCATACAACACAGCAATTCCACTCCTAGTTATATACCCAAAAGAATTGAAAGTGGTAACTTGAGCAGATATATGTACACCCTTGTTTATGGTAACATGATTCACAGGAGCCAAAAGGTGGAAACAATCCCAGTGTTTGTTGATGGGTGAATTGATGACAAAAAACATGGTATTACATACAGTGGAATATTATGTGCCTTTAAAAATGAAAATTTTGATCCATGCTACAACATGAATAAATCTTGATGGCATTATGCTAAGTGAAATAAGTCAGTCAGAAATGAACAAACTTTTTTATGTGTGCTTGTCTGAAGTACTTTTATTAGTCAAATTCACAGAGACAGAGACCAAATTCAAGTTCACTGGTGATTGCTTGGGGCTGGTCAGCGGAAAAAATGGGAAGTTACTGTTTAATTGGTAAGGAGTTTAAGTGTAGGAAAAGAAAAACATTTTTGATATGAATCAAAAAATTAGTCGGGTGTGGTAGCGCACGCCTGTAATTCCGGCTACTCGGAAGGCTGAGGCGGAAGGATCGCTGGAGCCCAGCAGGTCGGGGCTGCGGTGACTGGGAGCGGCCACTGCACTCCAGTCTGGGCAACAGAGTGAGATTCCAACTCAAAAATAAATAACTAAATAAATAAATAAATAAATAAAAATTATAAAAATAAAAATAAAATCTCAAAAATCTGTCTTCTTAAAGCCTTCCCTGATGAAGCCCACTAATTCTGGTTGTTGCTTTATGCCTCACTCTCAGAATTGTATACTTTGCACTTAATTGCAATAGTTGAATAATATTTTGTAAATGCTCGTAAACTTTAAATATGTTTCAGTATATGTGTTTGTGATAGGTGCTTTGAAAGTACTATTACTACTATAGCTAAACATATAAAGTGGGCATTCGAGTTTGTTGTTATAATACATGAAGTCAATATTTAGTAGACTATGACAGTTTTTAAAACTCCAAATGCTATGAAGCTTCAGTAGGGAATTATAGACAGTGGCTGTTTTGAAAATTTGGAGAAACAAATATGTATTCAATACTTTTAAAATCATAAACATCTATTTAAATATCTTGCTAGTCAAGAGCAAAAGCTAACACTATAAACCTCACCTCTGGGTTGACAAATATTAGGGCACTACTTAAACTACATTCTTAAAGTGTACATAGTGATTACTCTCAATCAAAATAAGTACCAAAATGCAAAACTAATTGTTTGGAAGCATATATTCAAATGAAAAGCACAAATAAACCATGTATGCTTCAAGAATAGTGCCAGGGCATATCTGATTCACCTCAATGTTCAGAAAAAACTTGTTTTTGTACTATATATTTTTCCAGTGAATATATAAATGTATTGTTTGTACTTTCATTTCAACACTTTCCAAACGTAAATCAGTAAAAATGAGGTACATTTTTTGCATAATTTTTTAAATAACAAGAAATTCATATTTGATCATTTTTAAGGGCTAGAAAATTTTGCTTTTCTTTCACTACTTTCAAATGAACTGTGCAACATAATCACAAAAAGGAAATCTTGTTCTGGTAAATGTCCAAGTAGGAAAACAAAATACAAAATGGATTTCTGCAATTTATATGTGTAAGAAAACTTGCAGAGGGCATCCTCAAGTATTGAGAAAACTCCCCAAACCAAATTAATGAAATAATGACTAATTTCATCTTAGTAGATTTATATTTGTGAAATTTCCTCAAAACTCTACAGTATCTACAAAAGTGTAATTAATTTAAGTTGATTCTGTAGAGATTAAAAATGATGGTAGGAAGCATTCCCTTGCTTAATCTTACAATAAAGGACAAAACGGGCTGTGGAAAAGGTTAATTGGTTACTGATCTTAACATCAGATTATTTGCTACCTGCTATCAAGCTTGTTTTCATATTATCTAATTCACAGCTAGAAATAGGGCCTTCTCTTAATATTTATAGCATATATTTTTTCTCCTACCAAGCTTTCTGTTTCTTGTACAACCACTTTTGATGCTGTCCATATTCAGTCATTCAGCAGATATCTATTAAGTATGTATTAGTTACTGGATACATGTTTAGGCATTGAACATATAGAAAGACTTGATCATTGTTCTTCTAGGGCTGATAACCTAATGGGAGAGAACACAATGATGTAGTCTGTCAGTATCATTATCCTGGGTGACCAAAGACTTGCTTAAAATAGCCTAGACTACTTTGTTCCTTTTGTAGAGCCATTTATAATACCTCTGGTTCACAACTAGTTATTACAAAAAATACTCGCTTTTGGATGTTGATGATAATTGCCTTCTAAAGCCTAGATTGACTTTTAACCTATTTTTTAAAATATTACTTTTTGCAGTTAATGCAATGGGAATGTTATTATTAGGCAAAGAACTAGAATATATTAGCAAGTCTGTAGGACTACACAGTACCTTACTTCTATGAAATACAGGCTCCTCATTTACATCTAGAAAGTAGTTCAGGCCCTACAAAAATCAAATTTTATGTGACAAACCACCAGTTTCTCAGGAGAAAACACTACATATCCAATATATTCTTAGCAATACTACATATCTAAGGTATTCTTAGCAACTTATTTTTACTTTTTCTTCTTACTCTATAGAGATATCTATTGATCTATCAAAATCCATCTATCTATCTATCTATCTATCATCTATTTATTTATCTATCATTTGTCTCCTATGAGTTCTGTTACTCTAAAGATCCCCAAATAACACAATAGGCAAAGGTTGTTTTGGTAGTTTACTTCCAGATATTTAATTTAATAATTTAAAAAAACACACATTGTGCACTTTACAAATGATTAACACAAGCTCTGAAGGCAGAATGTCTGATTCCCATTATCAGAATGTTTGATCCTAGGTATCTCTTCTTTAAGTTTCACTGTAGAAAGACCAAAAGAAGAACTCAGAATTAGAAATACTTAGTTTTCTTATTCCGGAAAGCACTATTCTTCAAAGTCTCAAGTGGTGAATAAGTAATCACCACTAATTACAGATAATTTGCTCAGAATATTAGCCAATTAGTAACATCCTCACTCCAGTGGCCTTATATTCCCAGTAGGGAGATTGCTGAGTCACATGAAAGTTAAATTTCTAGTTCTTTTAGGAATCACCATGCTATTTTCCACAGAGGTTGAACAAGTTTGGATTCCCACCAGCAGTGTAGGATTGTTGCCTTTTCTCGGCATCCTCGGCAGCATCTGTTGTTGTTTGTTTTATTGATGATAGCCATTTTCACTGAGGTTAGGTGGTATCTCAGTGTGGTTTTGATTTGCATTTCTTTTTTTTCTTTTTTTTTTGAGTTGGAGTCTCACTATTGCCCAGACTGGAGTGCCACCACAGCCTCAACCTGCTGGGCTCCGGTGATCCTTCCCCCTCAGCCTTCCACATAGCTGGAACTACAGGTACACGCTACCATGCCCGGCTAATTTTTTGGCTTATTGTAGAGATGAGGCCTTGCCTGCCCAGGCGGGTCTCAAACTCACGGGCTCAGGCAATCCACTCACCTCAGCCTCCCAAAGGCATGGGATTACAGCCTGAGCCACCAAGCCCGGCTAGATTTGCATTTCTTTGATGATTAGTGAAGGTGAACACATTTTCCTGTGTCTGTTGGCTGTCCAAATATCTTCTTTTGAGAAGTGGCTACTCATTTCAAAACTTGTAAGCAACCAATACGTTTTTCAACTATAAATCTATTAACAAAATCTATAAAATCTATAAAATTCAATATAATTCTGAAATTAAAAAAATCATGTACTAAGCTGTGAAAATACAAGGGAGAATCTTAAATGTATATGTAGAATAAGTAAATGTGAAAAAAGTATATGCTATATGATTCAAACTATATTATATTGATAATGACAATATTATAAAAACAGCACAAAGATCAATGGTTGCAAGGGATAAAGAAATGAAGCACAAGAAATTTTTATGGCAATAAAACTATTTTATATGTAGATACATGTCATTATAACTTGGCAAAACTCACAGAATGTACAACATAAAGAGTGAGCTATAATACAAACTATACATTTTAATTAACAATATTATGAATACTGCCTCACCAATTGTAGCAAGTGTACCACACTAATAAACATGTCGAAAATGGAGAAAACTGGGAGGAGAAGGTTAAGGTCGTATGTGGATATTCTCTGTATTTTTTGTTCAATTTTTCTGTAAACCTAAAGCTGCTCACAAAAGTCTAATTTTAAAAAAATAGAGTCATCTGTCAGGAAAATGCAGCAAAGCTCAGTCACCTCTTGGTGCCCAGTGCCTGGTGTCTGGCCTACACCACCACCTGTGGCAAAAGGCCAGACACTGGCAGCAGGGACTGTAGAGAATGCACAGGGAAGAAAGCAGGTGCCAAGTCTTGTCAGAGGACAAGACAAGGGCTTATGCCATTTTCTCTGTCCCAGAACTGGGCAAAGATGTGCTCTAGCTCACACAATTCTGAGCAGCCTGTATCTGGAGACTGAGGGCATATTTCTGCACCCCTCTGGAATCAACCCTCATTTACCAAAAGAAGATACTCCAAGTACCACAATACAAGAGAGAAAGACACCCAACATACCACACTGGATTAAACACAGATGCATGTAATCAGAGAGGGAAACCTAGCAGCAGACAAATTGCTGACTTGATGTTGTGAGTCCTGATCTGATTCATCATCTTTCCCTCAACAAGCCTTAAGGGATCTGACACATATGGAGAGCAGCTTGATCCACCTGTGCTGAAAGCAGAGGGGGTGGGGGTCTAGAGACTACAGCCTACTCCCTACCACAGTGAGCCAAAAGCCACAGACCTGGGGACATGCCAGTAAAAAAAAGGAAATGAAACTAGAGTTCCAGAAATAGCCAAAAGACAGAGCGCATTTTTTCCTACTCTATACATATCTGTGTGTGTGTCTTCTGATTTGATTTGACCATTTTTTGCTCTCTTTTATGTGTGTATGGGTATATCTGAAGAAAAGTGTATCTTCAAGATTTTTTACTTTTATTTGTTTTTCTGTTAGTTTGCTTGCCTGTCTGTTTTCTTTCTTCTTCTTCTTTATCTTTATCTTCTTTTCATCTTCCTTCTTTCTTTCTCTGTTCCTTTCCTTTGTCTTATCTCGTTTTGGTTTCAGGGGGCATACATATACTCCTACTACGTGGACATATTGAAAGGTAGTGGGAAGTGAGTTCCTGGGGTTCACTCACCAGTCAGTGGATACTGTGATCTGCAGGTAGCTTCTGAACTATAGTTTCCCCCATTATACCTTAATTAAATCTCAAAACTGCAAAAAGATAGCACTGCACCCCACCACCAGCCTGGTTTCAAAATGGAACAAATTCAGATGATCTACCTAAGGGAGAATCAGGTATTGAACAAACAAAAGTGAAATATATCCCCCATATCAATGTGCAATAAAATGAAAAGAGTGTGGGGGAAGGACAGAAAAATCCATCAGAAATGAAAAAGAATCAATGGAAGAATATAGCTACCCATAGACTCCTGGAAAGACAGCACCTGATAATATAGACTTTGGAACTCAAACAATGAAGAGCCCCCAGAATGGCTGGTTTGAACCCACAAACCCATATAACAAGGTATTGATGGAGAGAATAAACAGAAATGAAGAAAGACAAGAAGAAAGAATGAAAGAGTTGATAACTGACATGAGAACAATAAGAATACAGTAAATGAAATAAATAACACACTAACAAGCATGGGAAGCAGTATTAACCAAGCAGAGGAAAAAAATCTCAGAACTTGAAGAAAAAAATACAGAACTAACCCAAACTATTAAAAACACAGAAAGGAAGCTTTAAAAGATGGAACAAAACTTCCAAGAGATGGGTGATTATATTAAGAGGCTGAATTTATACCTGATTGGCATTATTGAGACAGAAAATGATATAGAGATTACTTTGGAACAAACATTCCATGAGGTTATTCAAGAAAACTTCCCTCATCTCATCAAAGATGTGACCATCCAAATACAAGAGATTTAGAGGACCTTTTCAAGTCACCAAATGGAAAGACCAACTCCTAGACACAGAGTAATTCATTTACACAAAGTAAGTGTAAAAGAAAAAAATCCTAAAGGTAGTAAGAGAGAAAGTTGACTACCTACCAGAAAAGACCAATTAGAATAGCAGCAGACTTGTCTTCAGAAACACTACAGGCTAGAAGAGACCATAGTCCAATCTTCAAAGTTCTCAAGGATAAAATATTTCTACCAAGAATTTCCTAACAACCAAGCTAGGCTTCATCAATTATGGAGAAACAAAATCATTCCAGGCAATACCTATGAGTTTATGCTGCCTCCAGACCAGCTCTACAAGAGATGTTTAAGAAGGTATTAAGCACAAAAGAAAGAAAAAAAAAAGAATGACCATGATCTTCCAAAAAATGCAGGAAAACTGAATCAACTCAACAGGCACTGTGACCACAAAACTGAAAACACACATATATATCAAACCAAAATCAAAAAGAAACTAATAAACAGCAACCAGAAGAAAAACAACAAAGAACTTTATAAAAGTCTCATGACAGGAATAAACTCTCACATCTCAATATACAACTTGAACATGAATAGCCTAAATGCACCACTGAAAATAAATAAAACAGCAAACTGGATTTACAAAATGCAACCCAACAAAATGCTGTGT
This sequence comes from Cephalopachus bancanus, assembly GCA_027257055.1. Classification (NCBI taxonomy): domain Eukaryota; kingdom Metazoa; phylum Chordata; class Mammalia; order Primates; family Tarsiidae; genus Cephalopachus; species Cephalopachus bancanus. The sequence continues at coordinate 48,942 of JAPVLO010001334.1, read as the reverse complement.
CCAGGAGACTCATCTCACCAGAAAGTAAACTCACAGACTCAAAGTTAGAGAAAGAAAACAAATTTTCAGGCAATGGAACCAAAAAGACAACAGGAGTTGTGCTATTAATATCAGACAAAACAACCTTAAAGCTACCAAAATTTAAAAAAACAAACAGAAGGACACCATGTAATGACAAAATTTCAATGCATCAGCAAGAAATATCCATCTTAAACATATATTCGCCCAACACAAGAGTACCAGCTTTTCTAAAACAGCTACTAAGTAAGCTAAAAAAAGATATTGACTCTAATACTATCATAGCTGGAGACTTAAATATCCCACTAATAACGCAAGATAGATCACCAAGGCAAAAAATTCAACAAGAAGATCAAGAACCTCAATTTGACACTTGACCAAATGAACCTGATAGTTACCTACAGAACACACCACCCAACAACCATAGAGTATACATTTTACTCATCATTGCAAGAAATGTACTCCAAGATTGACCGCATTCTGGGCCATAAATCAAGCATAAACAAATTTCATAAGATTGAAATATGGCTATGGAATTTCTCAGATCACAGTTAAGTAAAAGTAAATATCAATACCAACAAAATTCCCCCAAAGCTCACAAAGACATTGACACTAAACAGCATGATGCTGAACAACTCGTGGGTCAACACAGAAATCAAAACAAAAATCAAAAGATTCCTGGAAACAAATGAAAATGAGAAAAGCATCTAACCAAATCTCTGAGATACTGTGAAAGGAGTACTAAGATGAGAATTCATATCTCTATGAAAACACATCAAGAAAATAGAAAGATCACAAGTTAACAGCCTAACAAATCCTCTAAGGGAGCTGGGAAAAAAAGACCACTAAATTCTTAAATTCAGCAGCAGTATACAAATCATCAAAGTGAGAGTTCAAATACAGCATGTAAAAGACAAAAATATCATAGGAAAAAAAATCAATGAAACAAAAAGCTGGTTCTTTGAAAGAATAAACAAGATTGATGGATCCCAAGCCAAACTGACCAAGAAAAAGAGAGAAAAAAACCTAAGTAAATATAATCAGAAACACAAAACTTCAAGTCACAAGTTATCCTGAAGAAATACAAAAAGTTATCAGAAGTTACAAAGCCCACCTGTGTGGAAACAAACTTGAAAACCTAAATGAAATGGAGGACATTCTGACATCACACAATATCCCAAAGTTGAAACAAGAAGAAATTGAGACTCTAAGTTGACCAGTAGCAACCCAGAAAATTGACTCTTTCATAAGACAAATACTTAAAAAGAAAGCCCTGAACCAGATGGCTTCCAGCAGAATTCTACAAAACAGACAAAGAACTGATATCAATGCTATTTAAAGTATTCAGCATGATCAAGAAAGACAGAAATCTCCCCAAATTCATCTATGAAGCTAACTTCACATTAATACCCAAACCAGGTAAAGATCCAACAAAGAAAAAGAACTACAGGCCAATATCCCTAATGAACATAGGTGCAAAAATTCTCAACAAGATTCTAACGAATTGAATCCAATGACACATCTCAAAAATCATCCACCATGACCAAGTGGGCTTCATTTCTAGTATGCAGAGTTGGTTCAACGTCTGCAAGATCATAGATGTTATTAAATATATCAAAAGATGTCAAAACAAGAACTACATGACTTTATTGTTAGATGCAGAAAAATATTTCAATACATTCCAGCAGCCCTTTTTGATAAAAATTCTTGAACACCTAGGCATAGAGGGAACGTGCCTCAAAAGAGTAAGAGCCACCTATGATAAATCCACAGCCGATATATCACTAAATGGACAGAAATTGGAAGCATTTCCCCTGAAATCTGGAACAAGACAATGCTGCCTGTTCTCACCCCTCCTGTTCAACATAGTATTTCTAGAGAAATCAGACAACAAAAGGAAATCAAGAGTATCCAAATTGGAAAAGAGACAGGTTATCCCTCTTTGCTGATGATATGATCCTATACCTTGAAAACTCAAGAGAAGCTGTCCAAACCCTTCTTGCATTGATAAAGGATTTTGGCATAGTGTACAAAATACACATGCAAAAGACAGTTGCATTCATATATACCAACAAGAAACAGACAGAGAACCAAATAAAAAGTAGGGTCCCATTTGCAAAAGAAGCACACAGTAAATAAAATACTTTATTATCTTCCTATCCAGAGATGTGAAAGACCTTTAAAAGGAAACTACAAAGCACTGCTCAAAGAAATCAAAGAAGACACAAACAAATGAGAAAATAGTCCATGCTTATGGGTTATAAGAATGAACATTGTTAAGATGTTCATTCTACCAAAGACAATCTACACATTTAATGCAATACCCTTCAAATTACCCACACCATTCTCAGATCTGGAAATGACAATACAGAAATTTATATGGAAGCATAAATGATCATGAATGGCCAAAACTATCCTTAGCAAAAGAAACAAAATGAGAGGCATCACATTTCCAGACTTTAAACTTTACTACAGGACTACAATAATCAAAATAGCATAGAACAGGCATATAGACAAATGGAACAGGCTAGACATTACAGAAGCAAAACCTCAATGCCTCAACCAATTCATCTTCAACAAAGCCTCCACCAACAACCAATGATGAGAAGAGAATTAATTCAGTAAATGGTGCTAGAAAACTGACTGACCGCATGTAGATGATTGAAACAGGACCCCTACCTATCACCATACACAAAAGCCAACTTTAAATGAATCAAAGACTTAAATGTAAAACCTCAAACTACAAGAATCTTAGAAAACACAGAAGACATCCTTACAAAAACTGGAATATGCAAATTTCTCTTGAAAAGCAAAAGAAACTGTCAAAAGAGTGGGGAGACAGCCCACAGAATGAAGAAAATATTAGTCAACTATATATCTGATGAAGGCCTAATATCTAGGATCTACAAGAAACTCAAACGTGCCAAAAGAAAGAAAAAAAGGGAACAGCCCGATTAAAAAGTGGGCAAAATATATGAATAGACACTTCTCAAAAGAAGATATATGGGCTGCCACCAGATACATGAAAAAATGCTCAACTTCACTAATCATCAAAGAAATGCACATTAAAATCACACTGAGATACCTAATTCCAGCCAGGACAGTCATCATCAATAACTCAAAAAATAAGATTCAGGAAAGCATATGGAGAAAAGAGAATGCTTCTACACTGTTGGAGGGCATGCAAACTAGGAAAACCTCTGTGGAAAACTGTAGCAATGTCTTAAGGATCTAATAAACATCAACCTTCCATAGGACCTATCAAGGTCCTTTTTGGAATATAACCAGAGGAACTCAAATTATTCTATAAAAAAGATACCTGCACATGCATGTTTATTTCAGCATTATTCACAATAGCAAAAACATGATACTAACCATGCTACCCATCGAAAATGAACTGGAATTTTTAAAAATGTGATATATATACACAATGGAATATTATACAGCCAAAAACAATGACAAAATTATGGACTTCACAGTAATTTGGATGGATTTAGAGTCTATCATAGTCAGTGACCTATCACAGGAACAAAGAACTGAGCACCACATGTTCTCACTTACAAGCAGACACTGTACATTTATTGTAATACTATAAGAATGGATATGGCATTAGCAGGGAACTGCCAGTGGAGGGGGGTGGAACATAGCATCAATAAGAGTACTTTATCTCAAAACAGGGGAAATGAGGACAAAGGGAAACCTAAACTTCACCTGTACAGTGACCCGTTAACTACTTAATCCTGAATTGCATCCCTCATCCTTTAAATAAAAAAGGAGGAGGGAATAATTATGTACAAAAGCTTTTCAGTTTGATTAGGTCCCACTTGTCAATCTTATCTTTTATGGCATTTGCTTTTAGGGATTGGATAAAGAATTTCTTGTCTACTCCAATGTGCATAAGAGTGCTTCTTATGTTTTCTTCTATAATTTTTATAGTTTGAAGTTTTACGTTTAGATCTTTGATTCATTTAGAGTTTTGTTTTATATGGAGATATGTAAGGATCCTACTTCATTCTTCTGCATGTGGTCAGCCAGTTTTGCCAGCACCTTTTACTAAGTATGGTCTCCTTTCCCCAGTGGTTGTTGCTGGGGCTTTGTCAGATATGTTTGTTGTGGGGAGATAACCCACAGAATGGGGAAAAATTTTGTTAATTATGTATCTGACAAGGGCCTAACATCCAAGATCTACAAAGAATTCAAACAAGCTGAAAGAAAAAAAAAAAATCTTATCAAAAAGTGAACAAAGGACATGAATAAACACTTCTCAAAAGAAAGTATACGAGCAGACAATGGATACAAGAAAAAATGCACAGCCTCACTAATCACCAGAGAAATGTAAATCAAAACCATAATAAGATATAACCTAAATCCAGTAAAGGTGACCTTCATCAATAAATTTGAAAACAATAAAAACTGGAAAGGGTGCAGAGAAAAAGGAATGCTTCTACACTGATGCTGGGAGTGCAGACTAGTTCAGCCTCAATAGAAAGCAGTGTGGTGATTCTTAAAAAAGCTACAAATTGACCTTCCATATGATCCAGCAATATTTCTTCTGGTAATAAACCTGGAGGAACATAAATCATTGTACAAAAAAGACACTTGCACACACGTTTATAGCTGCACTATTCACAATAGCAAAAACATAAAACCAGCCCCCTTGCCTATTGAAAGTGGACTGAATGAAGAAAATGTGGTACATATACACAATGGAGAATTACACAGCCATAAAGAAGAGCACAATCATGGAATTTTCAGCAAATTGGGTGAAGTTGGAGACGATAACACTTAGTGATCATCCACATAAACAAATAACTTGAATACAGAATGTTCTCACTCATAAGTGGGACCTGAATATTAATCACAATAGCACAAGGGAAGGATTGGCCGTTGATGAACGCTGCCACGGGAGTGAGGGAGAGAGGGATCATGTAGCATCACAAAGGGTACCTGGTCATAAACCAGGGAAAGTGAGGGCCAGTTGGAGATCCACACTTCACCATCTTGAAGCCAACTTGTATAACTAATCCTGACTTATACTCTACATATCTATATTAAAAAATAATAATACTTTTTAAAAAAAGGAATTATGTACAGATACCTGGTACAGTAACCTTGAAAAGATTGTGTTAAAGTAAGCCAGATACAAAAAGCCACATAAAACATAACTTTATTTATATTACATGTCCAGAACAAAAAAATCAATGTAGACAGAAAATGGGTAAGTGTTTTCCAAACTGTTGGGGGAGGGGGAGATTAAGAGTAACTGCTAACTTCTTTTGGAGGTGACAAAAGTATTCTGAAATTAAATCATGATGATAGTTTCACAACCTTTTGAATATACCAAAACCCACTGACTTGTGCACTTTATAATGTTATATTTTACGGCATATGAATTATAACTAAATAATAATAATTAAAATACCATTAGTTTGTCTCTAGTACCATAGGTTAAAAACAAATGCAAAAGCCTATACCATTAAGGTCTTACTTCTTTAGTCTGTGAGGATGTTGTGTTGCTAATCTAGATCAAACAAAGACCATGCTTTTATATAAATTTTACCACTTCTTGGATTTGAGAAGGGCAAGCTATTTAATGTTCCTAGGTTCAGGTCCTGCATCATAAGATTATACTGAAGATTAAATGAAATAATACATGCAATGGTCTCAACACAGTCTCTGAACACAGCAATACTCTAAAAATATCAACTCTTTTTGTAGTTTTATAAGCATAAGATAGATTATTCTGTTTAGAGCAGAGAATCAGTCTACCTTGAAGGGATAAGAAGAAATGATTTAGGAAAAAAACTGCTTTTTTGGAGAGGCTTGAAGACTAGGATTAGAAAGAGAAAATATAATTGAATGGAATAGAATCTATCTATCTATTTCATCATACTGACACAGGTCAATTAATGACTAGTGGTACTAATGACAATGACTAGTGGTACTAATGACACTCTCCATATCTGGGTTATTTCCCCCATGTCACTGGGCAGTTCAGCAATAATAAAAGGTCAACCAGCAACTTAACAAAACACATTGACCATGGCAAATACCACTCTCCTCAGTTAAAAAACAAACAAGTCAACAAACACAAATCTAGGAGTTGAGGCTTTTTTCATTTGTGTGCTATTTAGTGTAGAGTAATCTGCAATAAACAGCAGACAAACCTTTTAGCACAATTTAAGTTTCTGTATACTTGGAGTTTATTTTTCTTTCACTTAACAGTCCTAGGTAGCTTCCTTTCGGGTAATCAATTTCAAGACTTAAGTGAAAGTGGTTCTGCTATATTCAACACAGGGGATCTCTGGATTGTCCTGAAGATTGCATTAAAGTCAACTGGAAAAATTAGAAGAAACTAACACAGGAAAGTTGAATGGGTCAGGTCTGGTTGTGGTATAAATGCCATCATCTGACATTTTACTTGAGCAAGTTCAGCTACATAGCCACAGGCAATTCAGAGAAATGTAGTTCAGCTGAATTCCAAAGAAGAGAACAGATTTTGAAGCATAATTACCAAAACTGGGAGAAGAGTTACTGTCTAGAAAACATCTGGATAATGCTCACTGCACCAAAATGGCAACCCATTCTGAGGCTGTAGAGAGTGAGATTCAGTGCCTGGCACATAGCTGGCAATTAACAAATATTTTTTTTTACACAAATGAATGTATGAAAAAGGTAAATGAAATAAATTAGTGAATGAGTTCATGTGAACCTGGAAAACATAGTTAATTTCTCAAGGAAAAAGACAGGCCTTTAAAAAATTGAATAGTGATGAAGACGTCTCTGTATTCAAACTGACTTGAATTCAAATTCTGACACTGACACATAATGGTTTTGTGAACTTGGCAAGTGACTTAATCTTATTAAGTCCCAGTTTCCTTATCTGCAAAATAAGAACATCGATAATAACATCTAGCTCATAATATTGCTGTATTGTGATTAAATGAGATATTTTTATGTAAAGCAAGGGACACAGCAGAGTACCTGACTTATAATAATTGTTCACAAAATACTAATTTTTGCTCTACTACTACAGACTTTTAAAGCAAATATTGTTGAATGTAGAATAAATTTTAGCTAAGAAATCAATACCAAATTATTTTATTTAATTTCTATTTATTTTATTTATTTATTTATTTTAGAGCTGTGGAGTACAAGTAAGGATTTGTAACATAAGTAGACTGTCTGTAGGTGAAATTTGGTCTTTTAGCTTGCCTTCACTTCCCCTGGAAGCGAAACAATTACAGATCAATATAGTCTAAACATATAGCCTCATCCTTACTCTAAAATCCCGTAACAGGTATACTTTTTTCTGTCTGGCATATGTTGTAACTTCTGTTATGTGATCTTTGCAATGTCTAGAGCTAGACCATTTGGCTTTTGAACAAAGAAAAGTCCTCTAACACAGAAAAAGACTTATCACTAATAGCAGAACAACATTAATAAAAACAAATGCATGTTATTATTGATGAAAATCTATTTTCTCGTGTTTATATAATTATATTAATTAATTTTGATTTAATACAAGGTGATTATTAAAAGTAAAGTACAAACAACACATTTAAAATAAATTTATTAATTATTATTGCCTATTTTCTATTATTTTGTAAAAAATTTCATCAGATCTATATGGTTGACCAATGATATTTGCCTGCATAAACAACATTTTTTGTTACTCAAAATTCTTCAAAATCTCTATAATTTTTCAGCAAATTGAAAGGAATATACAGTTTCATTTTAATTTTCCATCAAATTCAGCAGAAAAATAACTTTAAAAATTGAGAATTAGCTATTTTGTGTCTGTTAGAACTCATTTTTTTTTTTTTTGAGTTGGAGTCTCACTGTGTCACCCAGACTGGATGCAGTGGCCATTCCATTCCATTCCTCGGCCTGCTGGGCTCTGGCAATCCTTTCACCTCAGCCTTCCAAGTAGTTGAAACTACAGGCACACTACCGCGCCCGGCTAATTTTTGATATATTGTAGAGATGAGGTCTCGCCAATTGGCCCGGGCTGGTCTCGAACACACAGGCTCAGGCAATACACTCACCTCGGCCTCCCAAACGCTGGGATTGCAGGCTGAGCCACCAAGCCCAGCTGTTGGAATTCATTTTCAATCACTATATTCGTGTTTATGTGAGTGTGCCTTTCACATAGTTTGTCATGCTAAAATGTTTATAATCTTCTAAAAATTGCCAAGTTGTTCATCTCTTTAAAATTCTATGCCTATGCTTCCCCTGATAACTTGTCACAAATTCAGTGTCTAGAAGCAAAGAATGAATTTCTTATAGCCATTAGGAATTAGGAACTTATTCAATAACTCTAACAGCCTTAAAATGTTTAAAGTCACAAGGGTGACACTACAAACTTAATACTTTTTTGGTGTACAAGCTTCAAAATAAAAGATTACTCTGTAATGTAGCATCTAATATGTCCAGTTAAACATCATTGAGGACTTGTGGATTGATATTTTTCAGTGAAAGAAAGGTCACATTCTAAACAAATATGTTAGAAAGTGCTATTTGGCAAGCACTCAAGAATCTTAGTCTGGTGTTTTCTCCACAAATACAGTTAGTAAGCAATAATTAATTTGGGATGTAAATATTATTTTAGAAAAATAATGGCATCAAACTATAAGAATACTAATGTGTTTTTAAATTATTAATATTTACAATGTAATAAAACATTAATCATAATCAGGTGACATTCAGAACTGAGTTGAAATGATAAGAATTATACACATTTATAGACAAATTTTCATTATATAAAGTGCTTTCTACATAGTTTTTAAAGTTTTGCTTACAAATGTTATTTCATTTGATTTGTATAATCTGTTAAAAATTAAACAAAAATTAATGCTAATGCTAATACCCCTAACTTATGGATAAACAAACAAAGACTTGGGAGGGGGAGGTCAAGGGATTCTTTTCAAATAGCATAGCTTGTGTCAGTATACAAGCACAAAGATGGGTCTTCTGACATTTAATTCTACTTGGAAGTACAAACTGTGTTTACACAAATAAGGTGAAGAAAAATTACTATTATTTGTCAGAATACACTTTGTTCATTTGATTTCATACTAAAGAAGAAGGGTTTATAACTGGGTTATAAAAACTAATGAAATATTTTAAAATATTAAACTAGTCTAAAACTAATACTATACTCTATATCATCACTTAATGAACTGTTTAATGGTATTTTTAACATTAAACATCTATTGTGATTAAGGTCAGGGGAAGTGTCTCCAAATTTCCTAGTAAAGCACTGCTATGAAAAATTTCCAGGAAGAAAAAGTAAAAAAAAAATAGTATGAACAAAAAATAAGACTAAGCCCACAGAAACAAAAAATACTCATAAATTTCCCAAGTGAAATACTTGGTGACTTTCTTGTTGATTCGAGTATTGCAATCAAATATAATTGTTGAAACACAATGTGATATATCTTGTGAAATGTGTCTAAAGAAAAAAATAATCATAAGGAAGATCAGGTCTCTACCAAAAAAATGTTTAAAGACTTTCTTTAGGATGTGTTTAGTACATTTTCTTGTTAAAAAACAAGAATTCAGTCATGAGTGCTTCTTTATGATGGCATTCAGTCTTTGTATATATAACTAACTGTTTTATTCTCGTTATTTCATTATATGTCCTGATAGATTGTTGCTAAGTAATAAAATAGTAATGTTTAGAGGTGATGAAAAGCAGTCAATTCATCCAAACCCTTTGGTCAAACATTTTCAGTTTGGGTACAAATATAAATGCTTAGCTAGAAAAATATTTATAACAAAACATATTCAAAATTCCTATACAAAGAATTTTGTATATAACATTAAAAATTTTCATTCACAAATTAATAATCATCCTTCCCTCCGCACTCTCATTACCAACAATTTTGAATGACTCACATTCAAACCAAAGGGAAACTCGTTCTTTTGGAAGAAAATTTCCATACTTACATTTGCACTAATTTTTCAATCTCATGCAGATAAAACAAAAACCATGTTTGGTCATCTTCCTTACTAACATAACAGCATGTAAATCTTGATGACTGACAAATCAAGTTATAAGAGAATGCTAAAAACTTACAAACAGCCGCTGGAAAGAAACCTGAAATAAATTGATAAATCCATGAACTTTCTTTAGACCCCTTTTACAAATGCCTTCCAAAATGCCTATTTTTGACTATACGTGTTGACCCAGAAGCTTTGAAATGCTTCTAAGAATCTAAAGGAGATACTAAAGCAATTATGTAAGATATTGTCTACATTTTTACTATACTTTTTGTAACAGACTCTGTTGGATGTCTACTCAACACTATATCATTTTTCTTTCTCAAAGTTTTCAGGTAAAAGTCTCAAGAAAAATGGGTTCATGCCTAAAGTAATGTGATCTAGTTCTACCAAGTTAAATATATAGATAAGTTTTTTGTGGGAGAAGTGCTTTTGAGAAATTATTTTCTTTCAGATACAAGGAGATACAAGAAGATACAAGGAGAAAAAACCCTACTCCATTCCACAATTCTACTTCATTTCCTGCCTTTGTGAACAGTTGTATGGAATGTAATAGATACAGCCATTGTGACTATATTATAGGTATGGCAGGAAAGCCAAGAGAATTACAGAGAGAACTATCCAAAGCCCTGACCTCAATGACATACTAAACCAGTGCCAACATCTTATTTTCTGATGACATAATATTTGGGGAAAAAAATCTTTTATTTAGCCTTCTGTTTCTTACAGCCAACACATTTCAAATTAATTATTCCATTTTCTGGACTTTTATATTATTTTTTACTCTGGCTATGTATTGTCTTAGATTATTTAGGTATTGTTTTAAAGAAATACCTGAAGTTGAGCAATGTATAAAACAAAGACAATTATTTGGCTGACAGTTCTGCAGGCTGAACAAGAAGCATGGCTCAACATCTGCTTCTGATGAGGGCCTCAAGCTTTTTGTACACATGATAGAAGGTAAAGGGCAGCTACTGGGTGCAGATATCACATAGTGAGAGGGAAATCAAGGGGCCAGGATCTTTTAAGCAAACAGCTCATGTAGGAACTAACATTGAGAACACACTCATTATTATGAAGACTGCACCAAACCATTCATGAAGGATCTGTTCCCATGACTCAAACACATCTCATTGGAACCTGTCTCCAATATTGGAGGTCAAATTTCAACATGAGATTTGGGGGAGGGACAAACATCTAGCATATGTTTGTATATTCACATAGGCACAAACTATACATATATTCGTACAGGTTTTTTATATTTGTTATTCAAGGTTACCAATAGCCAAACATGGTTCTACTCTAGTTGAATTGAACCAAAACATTTATAATGAGTAAGCAGAGAAATGGGATGTTGAAGAAAAATAACTGAGCAATTAAGAATAGAGGTGGACAGAGAGTGTATCAAGAATAGAGAGAATTGCATTTCTCTAATGATTAGTGGAGCTGAGCACTTTTTCATGTGTCTGTTTGCTGCCCATATATCTTCTTTTGAGAAGTGTCTATTTATGTCTTTTGTCCACTTTTTAATGGGGCTTTTTCTTTTTTGTTGTTGTTCTTTTCCGTTTGGCACATTTGAGCTCCTTGTAGATCCTGGATGTTAAAACTTTGTCAGATATACAGTTGGCAAATATTTTTTTTCCCATTCTGCAGGCTGTTTTCCTGCTCTCTTGATGGTTTCTTTTACTTTGCAGAAACTTTTTCAGTTTGATGGGGTTCCACTTGTCTATCTTATCTCTTATGGCATGGGCACTTGAGGTTTTTTTCAGGAATTGGTTGCCAGTTCCAACTTCCATAAGGGTGTCTCCTGCATGAGATTTTATGTTTAGTTCTTTGATCCATTTAGAGTTGATTTTTATGTATGGTGATAGGTAGGGATCTTGTTTTAAACTTCTGCATGTGGTCAGTCAGTTTCTCCAGCACCTTTACTGAATAAGTTCTCCTCTAATCATCAGAGAAATGCAAATCAAAATCACACTGAGATACCACTCAACCCAAATAAGAGTGGCCATAATTAATAAAATAAACAGCAACAGATATTGGCGAGAATGCAGAGAAAAAGGAATACTTCTACACTGCTCGTAGGGATGCAAACTAGTGCAATCTCTTTGGAACACAGAGTGCCAATTTCTGAAAGTACTAGAAATTGATCTTCCATATGACTCAGCAATTCTACTATTGGGAATATATCAGGAGGAACTCACATCACTCTACAAAAAAAGACACCCCACACACATGTTTACTGCAACAATATTCACTATAACAAAAGCATGGAACTAACCATGCTGCCCATCGAAACTGAACTGGATTTTTAAAAGTGGTACATATACATAATAGAGTATTATGCAGCCATAAAGAAAAACAAGCATATGGACTTCACAGCAATTTGGATGAATTTAGAGTCCATCATACTCAGTGATCTATCAAAGAAACAAAGAAAAAAGTACCACATGTTCTCACTCATAAGCAGATCCTGAACCATTAGCACAATACTTTAAGAAAGGGATTGGCAGTATTAGGATACTACTGGTGTGTGGGGGGTGGGGGCAGTGGGGGGTAAGGAACAACATCAACAAGGGTACCTGATCTCAAACCAGGCGAAGTGGGGACCAAAGGGAGGCCCAAACTTTATCTGTATGATGACCACTTATTTACCTAATCCTGAATTGTACTCCATATCTTAAAAAAAAAAGAAGAATAGAGAGAAGAGCAGGAAAAGTTTGATGTGTTGCTATTGCACTGTCACCAAAATACAGTTTAGTACAACGTGACAGGAAAGTTGTTATATTAGAATACCCAGATGCCAGCACAGGTTGCTTACAGCAAATGTTACAAATAGTTGGTGCTCAGGTTGTACTGACTATTGGTTGTTTTGAGTATCAACAAGAAAGTGTTGCAAATAATGATTAAATTTAATCAGGAAAAGCCTAACCCCAATATTTTGCTACAGCTCAGTCTTGATAGAAAACCTCAATTAAGCAACATGCTTAATTGAATGTAAAGTAAAAGTAATTCATAATAAAATACTACACAAAGTGAAGTCAAATTAATCTACAACAAATTACTATAAAAAATGAACTTTAAATAGATAAAGTAAATGTGGAAATTTCAAACCAATAATATAACATGATATCTTTTTCACTCTCTTCCAAGTTTTCATTTGCAAACGTAGCAATGGCAATCTGATTTCACATATCATTATTTCTAATCTACTGCAACAACTGCTGCCTTCGACAAACCATTAAGTAAATGTTTTTTTTTTTCAGAATCAGACTTGCATGTATGTCTGTGATTAGTATTCAATGAATACTAATTGCATATACCACACAATTTTGTTTCAATTTTTTCTGCTTTATTTTGACCTACATTACAGCATAGCTCAGAATTAACATTAATAGAGTCAACAAAAGCAGCAACTGAAATTGATGTTATTATCTATAAAAGAGTGATAATAATTTCAATTTTTTTCCATCTACTTTGTCATAGTTTTTACACATCATACTGTATAATACCATGACTTCATGGAATTCTAAAATGTTCAATAAAATTTGACTTTTAAGTGGAATATTATGATCAATGTAAATGTTATATTAATTCTCAGTGTATTCATAATTTCATTAAAACATTGCCATTCAAATAAATTTAATGACTTTAGTAGCCAATACTGGTCTATTCTATCAAAAAAAAATACCACATAGGAATAGAATCAGTATATAGCAATATTCTTGTCCAAATAGGTTATTCAATCATTTTCATATTGCTGTTTGAATATCTCTTGTCTTGTAGAGTACATATGCGCAGAGTTATTGGCTTCCAGAAACATAGTAATAAAAATACAGACATGATTGTTAGGTGCTCACTTGGGTTATTTCCTTTAAAGCTTTCCTAAATTGCACTATACAATATAAATTTCAAATGTTTTAAACTTAAATAAAGCTGATAAAATCCAAGATATTTAAGTACAAAATGAGCACTAACTCAATTATACAGAAAATTTACAATGACGCTACAATATACCAAAACACATATTTAAAGTAATTCATAAAGCAATTCAATTTTTAGGTACTATCTTCTATACGACATGTATTTAAACATGACTTCAAGCTATTATTGTTTTTGTCATTTCCCTGTGAGTGACTAAAATATGTGTTGACTAAAACAAATAAATTTCATTTTTTCTCTAAAAGGAAATATTTTGACTTACAACCACATTATTTTCATTTTACTTTGCAAAAAAAAAAAAAATAGTTCCAACAACTGCATAGTGGGTTTTGATGACAAATCATAATGGTATGAAGTCAGGCAGTCCATTCTATATCAGTGCCCCACTCTAACCAAGCACACTCCAAAGCAATCAGATGTTTGCCATCTGATTGTGCGACTTCATAAACAAGCCTGCCATATCCTAAACTGTGTTTCAGGCACAGATGAGACTTTCTCATTTCCCTTGATTCTCTCAGATGGTCAAGAATACTTTCTACTATCTCCTCAATATCCTGCCTGCTTCAGAGTTTTTGAAAATCAGTTGAATAATGCCTGTCTTTATTTTTTATATCAGTCAGTTAACTGAATTAATCCCTAAAGAACACTGGGGCAGAAAGACTTGTTCAGTTTGTTTTGAAGTATATTTTACTGCTCATTAAAGAGGACATTACAACTTAGTAGCTTCATTACCAAGATATAATTGGATTTATTTAAATTAAATTCAGCACAATGTAATACTAATGGCCCCTTCATGTCATTGAAATTCTTATATTCAGGGTTATACTGTCACAAAAGGAGTGGCATATTCTAGTACTAGAGAAAAAACAGGACAGTGCTAAGGGAGGAACAGACTGTTGATATAAATAGATGTAAGCAGACAATTGTCAAAATTCATTTACCACTTAGCATTGAAGTGTATGATTCTCTGATGACAGACTGAGCATGTGGTTGTTTTTCTCTTTCTACTGAGGAGCTGATAATGCTCTTCTAATTACCAATTTCTAAATCTCTAGAGCACATCTCAGAACAGAACTGGAATGAATTTAGATTTCTTTCATACCGCTTTTGATAGCTGGTAATGCTTTGATGTATATGACAATAAAAGAATTGGAATTATAGTAGTAGAGCATGCAAAACTATATAACAGCAAATAATTACTTGAAACTGATGTAATTAAAATCTTCAATCATTTAGATCACTTTCATTCATGCTCTATTTTGAGAAGATTGTTAAAATTTATTTAAAAAGAAGAAACAAAATTAAAATCTTACATTAGAGGTTCTTGAATAACAGGCACATAAGATGAAAATAATGCTCTGAAAGGCAACATGGCAGGAGAGAGTGCAAGGAAGATGGTAAGTGGCATATAGAAGAAAAAAAACTAAGGAAGACATCAGAATAATTCAAGTATGAGTTAATAAAGGTCTGGATTAGAGTGGATAGCAGAAAAATGGAGGGAAAAACTGAGAGAGATTTAAACAAACAAAAAATCTCAGTGTGCATAGAAAAAAGATGAATGAGTTAAAATACTTTCAATTTTTTAACCTAAAAAAAAATCTTAAAAAGTAACACAGAAAGTCTAGATAGAAACGAGGTCACTTTTATGAGAAAACTGATTTTGGTTTTACACACTTTGAAAATGTGAGGACATAAATTAAAAAGAGGAGCTGGTGAGAAATCAGTGAGGAGTTACTACTGAACATACTTTCTAGAAATAAATGTAATCCAAATCCTCAACCAGAGAGTTCCTCTGAATTTTCTGAACTCTTTCACTTTATTTCTGCTCTTTTCATAACACACTATAGCTATCAGGGAAACCTTTGCTCTTCCACAGGCTTTAAAGGTAATCTGAAGAAGAACTGTATAGGCCAGGCTCAGCAGCTCATCCTGTAATCCCAGCACTTTGGGAAGCTGAGATGAGTGCATTGCCTGAGCCTGCACATTCAAGACCAGTCTGGGCAAACTGGTGAGACCTCGTCTCTACAATAAATAATAACTTAAAAAAATTAGCTGGGCATGGTAACACATGCCTGTAGTTTTGGCTACTTGGAAGATTGAAGTGAATGGCTGGTCAGAACATGGCACTATACTCCAGCCTGGGTGACAGAATGAGAATCCAACTCAAAAAAAGAAAAGAAAAGAAAAAAATATATAGTATCAGAAATGTGATATATTTCTGTCTAGTACCAGAAGAAAGTGACAAGATAGTGTCATCTGTAGTACTGGAAGGTTAACCAG
Organism: Cephalopachus bancanus; assembly: GCA_027257055.1. Classification (NCBI taxonomy): domain Eukaryota; kingdom Metazoa; phylum Chordata; class Mammalia; order Primates; family Tarsiidae; genus Cephalopachus; species Cephalopachus bancanus. Next base: position 32,697 of record JAPVLO010001334.1, on the reverse strand, counting down.
AAATATTGTAGGAGTAGCGATACACAGAACATTAAAATGTGTCTTCTCTTAAGCAATCTGTTTCAAACAAATAAGACTCAAAGCACTAAGTGGCTCTGTTTATTTTTTAGAAAAGTAGACATCAGGTTCAAGCCTGCAATTTCAGCATTTTGGGAAGGCGAGGCAGAAGGATTGCCAAAAGTTAGAGACCAGTGTGAACTCTTCTCTCAAAAATTAATGATAATAATAATAATAATAGGAAGAAGGAGGAGGAGGAAGTAGAGATGAAGGTTAAGGTTAATGAGTTTTGGGAACATTAAAATTATGCTTTGAAAATAATAAAATATATTATTGAATTTTTAATATGAGGTTTCTCATATTATTCTGAAGAATATTATTATTGTGAAATAATTTTATTTTATTAATTAATTAATTTTTTATTATAAAGATGTGGGTACAATTCAGGCTTAGGTATACAAACATTGATTATGCAGGTACCTTTGTTGATGAGGTATGCCCCTCCCTCCCCTAGCTGTTTCCCTCAACTGCCACTCACACTACCCCACCCCTGACAGTTTCCCACTACTGTCACTCTCTTTCTTATAGTATTCTGATGGTTGTTCAAGGTCCACTTATGAGTGAGAACATATGGTACTCAGTTCTTTATTTCTGTGATAGATCACTGAGTAAGACTCTAAATGCATCCAAGTTGCTGTGAAGTCCATAGGTGTGTCCTTCTTTATGGCTGCATAGTATTCCAGTGTGTAAATGTGTCACATTTTTTTTAACTGGTCCAGCTTCGATGGGCAGCATGATTGGTTCCATGTTTTTGCTATTGTGAATAGAGTCGAAACAAACACACATGTGCAGGTATCTTTTTTGTACAATGATTTGAGCTCCTCCAGGTATATTCCCAATAGGGGAATTGTTGGGTCATATGGAAGATCAATTTCTCATTCTTTCAGAAATCTCCAGACTGTCTTCCAAAGAGATTGTAACTAGTTTGCATTCCCACCAGCAGTGTAGAAATGTTCCTTTTGCTCTGCATCTTCATCAGCATCTGTTGTTATTTGTTTTATTAATGATGGCCATTCTTACTGGAGTTAGGTGATATCTCAATGTGGTTTTGATTTACGTTTCTCTGCTGATTAGTGAGGCTGAGCACTTTGTGATGTGTCTGTTGGCTGCTGTACATCGTCTTTTGAGAAGTGTCTATTCATGGTTTTGCCCACTTTTTAATGGGGCTGTTTGTTTTTTTCCTTTCAGCACGTTGAGTTCCTTGTGGATCCAAGATGTTAGACCTTTGTCAGATATACAGTTGGAAAATATATTTTTTCTCATTCTGTGAGGTATCTCCCTGCTCTATTGATGGTTTCTTTTGCTTGGAAGAAGCTCGTTAGCTTGATAAGGTCCCACTTGTCTATCTTATTTCTTAAGGTATGAGCATTGAGGGTTCTGATCAGGAATTGGTTGCCAGTTCCAATTTCCATAAGCGTGTCTCCTATGTTTTCTAAGATTCTTATAGTTTGAGGTTTCATATGTAGCTCTTTGATCCATTTAGTGTTAACTTTCATGTATGGTGATAGGTAGGGGGTCCTGTTTCAACCTTCTGCTTGTGATCAGCCAGTTTTCCCAGCACCATTTACTGAATAAGTTGTCCTCTCCCCAGTGGTTGTTGTTAGAGGCTTTGTCAAAGATGAGTTGGTTGAGATATTGAGGCTTTGCTTCTGGAATCTGTAACCTGTTCCATTAGTCTGTATGCCTGTTCTTGTACCAATAACAGGCTATTTTGATTACTGTAGCCTTATAGTAAAGTTTAAAGTCTGGAGGTATGATACCTCCTGCTTTGTTTCTTTTGTTAAGGATTGTTTTGGCTATCCGTGGTTGTTTATGTTTCCATATGAATTTCTGTATTGTCATTTCCAGGTCTGAGAAGAATGATGTTGGTAATTTAATGGGTATTGCATTGAATCTGTAGATAGCCTTTGGTAGGATGGAGATTTTAACAATGTTGATTCTTCCTTTCCATGAACATGGAATAATTTCCATTTGTTTGTGCCTTCTTAGATTTCTTTGAGCAGTGTTTTGTACTTCTCATTGTAAAGGTCTTTCACTTCTCTGGTTAGGAAGATGCCGAGGTATTTCATTTTTTGTGTGGCTATTGTGAATGGGATTGTGCTTTATGGGGGTCTCTGCCTGCTTGTTGTTGGTGTATAGGAATGCAATTGTCTTTTGCACACTTATTTTGTACCCTGAGACTTTGCCAAAGACCTTTATCAGTGCAAGCATATTTTTGACAGATTCTCTTGGATATTCAAGGTATAGGACCATATCATCAGCAATGAGGGATAACTTGACTTCCTCTTTTCCTATTTGGATACCCCTGATTTTCTTCTCTTGTCTAATCACCCCACCTAAGACTTCCAACACAATGTTGAACAAGAGAAATGAAAGTGGGCAGCCTTGTCTTATTCCAGTATTCAGTGGAGATATTTCCAGTTTCTGTCCATTTAGCAATATGTCAGCTGTGGGCTTATTGTTGATGACACTTACTATTTTGAGGCCTGTTCCTTCTATATCTAGGTGTTTGAAGATTTTTATGAAGAAGGGATGCTGGATTTTACCTAAGGCTTTTTCTGCATCTAACGAGCTAATCATGGGATTCTTGTTTATGCAGCTTTTGATGGATTTAATTACATTTATGGTCATGCAAATGTTGAACCAGCCTTGCATCCTGGGGATGAAGCCTACTTGGTCATGGTGGATGATTTTTGAGATGTGTTTTTGGATTCAATTTGCTAGAATCTTGTTGAGGATTTTTGCATCTATGTTCATAAGGGATATTGGCCTATTGTTCTCCTTTTTTGTTGGATCTTCACCCGGTTTGGGTATCAGTGTGATGTTAGCTTTGTAAAATGATTTGGGGAGAATTCCATCTTTCTCAATTATCTGGAATACTTTCAATAGGATTAGTATCAGCTCCTCCTTGTACTTTTGTAGAATTCTGTTGAAAAGTCATTCGGTCCAGGGCTTTTTTTGTAGATAGTTGCCCTAAGAGAGAGTCAATTTCCTGGGTTGTTTTTTGTCTTAGTGTCTCAGTGTCTTCTTGTTCAACCTGGGGAGGTTGTGTGATGGCAGAAAGTCCTCTATTTCATTTAGGTTATCATGTTTGCTTCCATATAGGTGTACATAATAATCTCTGACAATCTTTTGTATTTTGGGGTTCAGTTGTAATTTGATCTTTTGCGTTTCTGATTGTGTTTATTTTGACTTTTTCTCTCTTTTTCTTGGTCATTCTGGGTAGGGGTTCATCAATCTTGTTAATTCTTTCCAAGAACCAGCTTTTTGCCTTGTTGATGTTTTCTATATTTTTGTCTTCTATTTCCCATATTTTGGCTCTTATTTTGGTGATTTGGATTCTTCTGCTAAAGTTGGGATTTTGGTGATCTTCTCTTCCAGCTCCTTTAGGTGATTTGTTAGGTTCTCAACTTGTGATCTTTTCATTTTCTTGGAGTGTGCTCATAGAAATATAAATTCCCCTCTTAGAAGTGATTTCATGGTAAAGTGTTTCTTCATTTTCATTTATTTTCAGGAATCTTTTAATTTCTGCTTTGATTTTAGTGTTGACCCAGTGGTTGTTCAGCATCAATCTGCTTAGTGTCTATGTCTTTGTGGGCTTTAGGGAAATTTTGTTGATGTTGATATTTATTTTTATCCCCCTGTGGTCTGAGAAGGTGCATGGCAATATTTCAAGCTTATAGAATTTGTTTATGCTTGATTTATGGCCAAAGATATGATCAATCTTGGAGTACGTTCCATGTGGTCATGAGTAAAATGTATATTTTATGGTTGTTGGGTGGACTAATCTGTATGTGTCTATTAAGTCCATTTGGTCAAATATCAAGTTTAGGTTCTGGATAGAGATTTTTTTAATGCATTTGTCTATTTCATGATGGGCAGTTTACACAAACAACCTTCCCATATTGCACTGAGTGGTAAACAGTTTTTGATAAAAATTGGCAAGACCCTCATGCCTAATCCTCCCTATTCACTCAATCTCACCCAGAGTGACTTTTTGTTGTTGTTATTGTTTCATGGGATGAAAAAATCCTCAAAGGAAACACTCCCCCTATGTTGAAGAGGTGAAAAAAAAAAGGCAGAAGAACTAAAAATTATCAAAATCATCAAGTTCAAAAAGTGTTTTGAGCCGTGGAAAAAGTGTCTCAATGGGTGCATTGCATCAAATGGAGAGTACTTTGAAAGTGACTGAAGTTTAAAGATTCAAGGATAAATACACAGTTTTTATGAATAGGAATAAAGTCTGGTTTTGGGGAGTCCCTTCCTGTATTTTACTGAGAGGAAATCCAACAATTATCATTGGTAAACTTTATTTAGATCCTTTATATTAAAGCTAACTTTGGAAATCCATTGAACCCAGTAAAGGCTCAGTGTTGTTTCAGTTATCTTGCTCTATTTCACCATGCAGTTGACATTTAAGGAAGGACATCTTAGTCCATTGTGTATTGCTATAAAGGAACACATGAGACTGAGTGAATTATTTTTAAAAAGATTTAATTGACTCATAATTTCAATGTCTGGGATAGTTCAACTTAGGACATCCGGTGAGGGCCTCTGGCTGCTTCCTCTCATAATGGGGGGCAAGAGAGAGCCAGTACATGCAGAAATCCCATGCCAATAAAGAAAACAAGACAAAGAGAGAGAATATGCCGAATCTTTTTTAACAATCAATTTTTATGGGAACTAATACAACCCAAACATACTCACTACTTACTGCAGGGCAATAATCTCTTCATAAGAAATCTACCTCCATGACCTGAACACCTCTCATTAGGCCTCACCTCCAACATTAGGCATCAAATTTCAATTGGCCAAATATCACGACCATAGCAGACAGATGTCACTTTATTCTAGGAAAGCATTTTTCAAGGGCTTCCAAAAGCATTAATAAGCTCTACCAATTGTACTTTCAATCTAGACTTTGTCACATAAAAATATTTGCATACAATTTGTCTTGAAATAAAATGTTTGAGAATAGCGACACTTAAAATACATGCTGGTGAAATATTTCAACCTGTATACAACTGTTGTTGTGTTTTATTCTGACTTGATTGCCAATTATTGCAAAATTCTCTAATATTTCAAACTACTTTTGTGTACTGATTTTGGTTAAAAACTATAGTTAGCTAAAATGAAAAAAATATATATACTTCTAGCAGATTTGCATTGGAGTGAATATCAGTGATGTAGTAAATGAAAATTTTATCATAAATGGAGAAAAATCTTACCTACATGACCAAAAATATAACCTATCATTTGTTTTATGAACCTATAGTTCTTCCAAATATTTTATAATTACAAACTAAAAATCCTTTGATTTCAATTCCGAGTTTGATGAGCCAAATCTGGCAGATTTATGTTCATTTACATTCTCTCAAAGCCAAAATTCTTTAGACTAGAGAGATCCAGCACAACATAGGAGTTCTATAAACTCACACAGCTTACAAATAAAGTCAAGCATTTTCAGTGTCTCAAAATTAATAAAGACCATTTAAAACTGAAAACTTCACTTGAGAAAAACAGAAAAACAAACTTGCTATTTCTTGTGGTTTCCAGGGCTATGATAATTTAAATAGATAATAGATAAATAGTATATCTACATATTTATACATAATAATATAAAATAATACATAGATATATAGTTATATAATTGTATGTCATTTACTATTGCGCAGAGTTCAACATACATGAATTTTTAAACATAATACATCACATTAACATAATCAAGAGCCGGACTTGGTGGCTCAGCCTGTAATCCCGCACCTTTGGGAAGCTGAGGTGAGTGGATTGCCTGAGCCTGCAGGTTCGAGACCCCCCTGGGCAGCGAGAACTCATCTCTACAATAAATCAAAAAATCAGCCAGGCATGGTAGCGCATGCCTGTAATTCCAGCTACTTGGAAGGCTGAGGCGGAAGGATTGCTGGAGCCCAGCAGGTCGAGGCTGCGGTGGCCGGGAGCAGCCACTGCATTCCAGTCTGGGCAACAGAGTGAGACTCCAACTCAAAATAAATAAATAAATAAATAAAAACATAATCAAGGATAAAACCTTAGTATTTTTTAAATAGATGTTAAAAAAACATTCAATAAAATTCAGCATCTTTTTATGATAAAAAATTTTTCAAATCACTGAAAATAAAATAAACATCCTTCAAAACAATAAAGGCCATATATGACAAACCCACAGCTACCATCATACTTAATGGGGGAAAATTGAAAACTTTTCCTCTGATATCTGGACAAGGCAAGTATGTTCACTTTTGTCACTTGTACTCAACATAGAACCAAAAGTCCTGGCCAGGGCAATTAAGCAAGAAAAACCAGTAAAGAATATCCAAATTGGAAAAAAAAAAGTCAACATATTCTTATTAGCAGACAACATAATCTCATATTTAGAGAAACCTACAAACTTTAACAAAAAGCTGTTAGAACCAATAAATAAATTCAGTAGAGTTGCAGGACATAAAATCAAAATACAAAAATTAATAGAATTTTAATACAGTAATAGTGAACTATGTGAAAAAGAAATAAAGAACCAGGCCTGGTGGCTCATGCCTGTAAAACCAGAAATTTGGGAGGCTGAGGTTGAAGGGTCACTTGGACCTTGGATTTCAAGACCATGTTGGGCAACATAGCAAGAGTTTAGCTCTAAAAAATTGAATAAAATAGCTAAGCATGGTGAGGCATGATGGTAGCTACTTGGGAGACTGAGATAAGAGGATCCTTTGAGCCCAGAAGTTCAAGGCTGCGGTAATCTCTGATTTTACCATTGCACTCCAGCCTGGGTGACAGAGGAAGCTCTTGTCTCAAAAACAAAAAAACAAAAAAAAAAAAAGAAAAAAATTCAAAATCAAGAAAACAATCTCATTTACATTAAAATCATCTACAGATTGAATGCAAAAATACTCATGGCAATCTTTATGAAATATAAAAAATAATCAAAATTTATAAAGAAATTCAAAAGACCCTGAACATACAAATAAATTTTGGCAAAAAGAACAAAGCTGGAGCCATCATACTATCTGACTTGAAAATATATTATAGTAAACATATAAGCTATAGCAAACAAAACAGTGTGTCACTGGCATAAAACAGACACATGGAACAAGGGAACAGAATAGAAAGCCCAGACTTAAATCCGTGCAATTGTAACCTGGTGATTTTTGACAAAGGTACCAAAAACACACATAGGAGAAAGGACAGTCTCTTCAATAATAGTACTGTAAAATGGCATAGCCACTTGCAAAATTATGAAACTAGACTGCTATCTCTCACCATATGCAAACATCAACTCAAAATGGATTTAAAGACTTAAATGTAAGACCTAAGACTATGAAACTACAAAGGAAAACATAATGAAATGCTTTATAAAACTGGATTGCACAGGAATTTTTTTTTTAAAAAAACCTCAAAAGCAGAGACAACACAAACAAAAACAGACAAATGAAATTATATCAATCTAAAAAGCTTCTGCACAGCTAATGAAAAAAATCAGCAAAGTGAAGATACAACCTATAGACGGAATAAATTATTTACAAACTATGCATCTCACAAGGGGCTAAAATTCAGAACATATAAGGAACTCAAACAACTAAATCACACACACAAAAACAAATAATCTAATTTTAAAATAGGCAGAAGTCCTGAACTTTTAAAAAAAATGAACAGAAATACTCTATAGACATATGAAAAACACTCAATATCCTTAATCATCAGGAAAATTAAAATTAAAATCACAATAAGATATCACCTCACCTCAGTTATAATGGCTATTATCCAAAAGACAAAAAATGACAAATGCTCGTGAGGATGCAAAGAAAAGGAAACTCTTCTACACTGTTGGTGGGAATGTAAATTAATACAGTCATGTGAGAAAACACTATGAAATTTTCTAAAAATTAAAAAAATAGCTATCATATGATCCAGCAATCCCATTTATGGATATGTATCCAAGGAAAATAAAATTGGGATGTTGAAGAAATATCTGCATCCCCATGTTTATTGCAGAGCTATTCACAATATCCAAGATATGAAATCAACCCAAATGCCCATCTACAGATGAATGGATATATAAAGTATGATTCATAGATACAATGAAATACTATTCAGCCATAAAACAGAATAAAATCCTGTCATTTGCAACAAAATGGGTAAACCTGGAAAACATTATGTTAAATGAAAGAAGCCAGTCACAGAAAGAAAAACACCACAAAACCTCACTCATGTGGAATCTAAAGCAGTTTATCTAATAGTAGAGAGTAGAATAGTGATAACCAGAGCCTGGAAAGGTTAAGGGAAGCATAGAACTGGGAGAGGTTAGTCAGTGGGTACAAAGTTACAGTTATATAGAAAGAATACAATAAGTTGACTAAAGCAATAACAAAGCAGTGTATATTTCAAGATAGCTAAAAGAGAAAAACATTATCACCACAAATAAATAATAAATGTTTAAAGTAATGGATACGGTATTTATCCCATTCTGATCATTATGCAACATATACATACACCGAAACATCACATTGTACCCCTTAAATATGTACAGTTATTATGTCTTTATTATAAATAAAAATGACAAATAATGCATTAAAAGTTTGTTATTTTAAATATGTTTCAATCTATGTTCCACCAACTTTCACATTTTTGATACTGTAAGTATTGATAAGTATTACTGGATGTCATCTGTAATAAAAAATTATGAGCTCAGCCAGGCTCGGTGGCTCAGCCTGTAATCCCGTGCCTTTGGGAGGCTGAGGTGAGTGGATTGCCTGAGCCCACAGGTTCGAGACCCGCATGGGCAGTGAGACCTCATCTCTACAATAAATCAAAAAATCAGCCGGGCATGGTAGCACATGCCTGTAATTCCGGCTACTTGGAAGGCTGAGGTGGAAGGATCGCCGGAGCCCAGCAGGCGAGGCTGCAGTGGCCGGGAGCGGCCACTGCACTCCAGTCTGGGCGACAGAGTGAGACTCCAACTCAAAAAAAAAAAAATAATGAGCTCCTTGAAACCAGCTAAGGATTGTATATTATTTGTGTTTAAACATCTCAGTGCGCCTAATTATATTGTGTACTACTTCACAGTAGTTGGTTAATATGTAGGACAAGGTGATGATCTTAGGAATCTGATAGATTTGGGTTCTAATTACAGTTCTGCCACTTATTAGCTATGAATGATAATAGATAACTTAAAATCTCTGAGATGTAGTTTCTACACTTTTTAAATGGAAACAATATTATCCTCATGGACTCATTGTGAGGTTAATGTAAAGTAATTATTTTAATTGTCCAGCATAGTATCTGATATATATGAAAGGTCCAATAGTATGTTGATAAGTGTTTACATGCAACTTTCTTAAAAAAAAAAAAAACAGAAAACACACCACTAGAGGGGTGCAATAAAGGGTATCTTACATTGCAATTGTTAAAGATATCCATTCAATGTTAAAAATTTGATCAAGAGCAATGTATTATTTGTCTGTAATCAGGACTATCTGTGCATTTTATCAGAAGTTTAATGATAGTTATGGCAATAGTGTAATCTAGAATTTAAAAATGAGATATACATATCTAACTCAAGATTCCCTCTTCTATAACAACAAAAACATGACTAATGATTCTGCAAGGATTTGATGAAGCAATAAAATAGAACTAACTATAAAGTATAGTTTTATAGTAGACAATTTGGAAAATATGTTTGAGGAGGTTTTTATCTGAAACTGAGCATCAGAAATTTATAGGAAAATCAAGATTTCTTAGAATTGTGAATGATGTGACATATAGTGCCATAACCAGAATAAAAATGCATGCATTTTATGTAAACTTTTAAAAAATTCAAATAGAAAGCAAAAAATTGAACAAAACATCTGAAGATAAATGTTGGCTTTCAGTTTCCATCTAATTTACTAATTCAATATTAAAATTGTACAAGTACTCCTACTTGTACTTTCGGAATTCTTCAAAATGTAAAAAAATTAATGATTTGATTTACATTTCATAATTATTGAAATAGCATTTGGTTGACATCTTTAGTTTTTCCCTATAACATGAACAATGACTTTCCTGTCTTTTAATGAAATATATGAGTAAGGAGACGAGTATAAGAGGTTTTTCAACAGAATTACCATTATTTGCTGTAGAAGTTATGTTTTTCCATGACCACCTCCATCAATTGCATTTATAACAGAGCTCAATATTTGCTAGCAGAATATTAATGTTGCTGTCTCCAGCTTCTTCAAATAAAATATTTTCAGAAATAGCAATATGACCCTTCCTTTATCCCAAACCTTCCATCACTAAATTTCAAATATTACCTGTTTTTCTTTTGCTTAGAAATAGATTTCTGAATGATGAAATATTCTTTTTTGTTGTTGTTGTTCTCTTGAATTTTCAAGGTATAAGATCATATTGTCATCAAGATGAAATATTCTTTAACTCAAAACCTTGATAGACTTTAAAATACCAAGCCTACAGAAAAAAGGAAAGTTTTCTTCACTGCTAAAATTGCTCTAGAATGTTTTGCAGAGTATGTTATCTTGCAGATGATTTCTAGTTATTTATCTTGGACCATAAATATTAATTTATAATTAAAACATAATTGGAAAACAATATGCATAAATATTGATGCAATGGTTTAATATAGGTTCTAGGGCAAGAATCTTTCTCAATATGCTCAGTACCACCGTGGAATCATAATTCATCATCCTATGATAATGCAGAAGCTGTTAGTAAAGAGACTTTGAATATACACTATGCTTTTGGATATTATGCTGATTCTTTTATTTTCATTTTTGACATTTTTAGTACATATTCTAGCCATGTTCCACAGAAATATGATTGTACATAAGCATACACTCCTAATATTAACATAGTCATATATCACACAATCTTTGCCTCACACAGAGCAATCACAAAATAACTTGTTTACTCTTAATCATGAGTTTGAATATGTTTATGTAATTTTTAACTCTGTTTATACAAAGCATCTGGGGAGTTTTGTATTGTTTTAGAAGAAATGTGAAGACACTACTCTTGGAAATTCTGATTTAGAAGATCTAAATTGGAGCTTGGACAACTATATGTATGAAAAAGCACCACAACTAATTCTAATGTGTAGCTGGGATTGTGAACCATCATCTTAAGAAGTAATATACACCAATAAGGCAAAAAGTACACTGTTTATTTTCTAAAGTCTTTCTACACAAAGTTAGGTCTTCAAACCAGCAGCATCAGCATACCAGAAAGCTTGTTATAAATAAACACCCCAGGTCACATACCAAATGTACTAAATAAGAATCGAAATTTTAGCAAGGTCCTGTGTGGTCCATAAGCACATTAAAATTTGAGAAACATTGTGCAGGTGAACAAATGTAGCTGTTTGAAAGTGAGAAATATGTCAATCTTTCATTTGGGGAAACTATAATAAAACAAATACCTCACTGTAGAAGCATAATTTTTCTTTACCAGAATATAAACTGTGGATCTCTAGGCTGTGCCTGAATAGCCTCTTTATCCATCTCTTGAATGAACTTGAATTATTTTCTCAGTTTTTCATCCCTAAGGTTTCTTGATCACACTTTGGAAAGAGACTGTCAGAGCTCTTCAACATACATCGCGACTGGTGGCTCAGCCTGTAATCCCAGTACTTTGGGAGGCCAAGGTTAGTGGATTTCTTGAGCCCACAGGTTCGAGACCTGCCTGGGCAACTTGGCAAGACCTCATCTCTACAATAAATCAAAAAGAAAATCAGCCAGGCATGGTAGCGAATGCCTGTAATTCTGGCTACTCGGAAGGCTGAGGTGGAAGGATCGCCAGAGCCCAGCGGGTCGAGGTTGCAGTGGCCAGGAACGTGCCACTGCACTCCAGTCTGGGCGATGAAGTGAGACTCCAATTCAAAAAAAAAAAAAATACATTCTGATAGCCTTTGACCACATTAGCTTCGGATACACAGATGAATAACTTTGAGCTGTGTATAGGCAGAAGTGCATTTAATTATAATTTTGTTAAATTTAGCACAGAAGGTTCTCTATTTTTTTATACTCTGTAGGGCATAACAATGGACTTTGGAGAACTGGAGCAGAATCAACCAATCCTGCTTTTATCAATGACATGGTGTAACAGAATTCTTCTTCACTCTTTGCCAACAATTTATTTGCAAAGCAGACAAGTCATTTCATGTGTAAAGTCATATATGTTGAAAGTAAAATGATTGATCTATTTCCAAGGTATGCAAATGGATTATTCACAGTAAAAAGATTTTTTGGCAGTATTAAATAACATTTCTTGTAATATATGCTTTTTGGGCTTTATCACACTGTTTCTATTTCAAAAAGTTGGTAATTTATGCACTTTGCACCCCTTTATTGTAAGGTTGTATAACAAAAATGCATGATTATGCTTAAGCAAAGGAGGGTGATAGATTTAGCTAATAAACTGTTACTATAAATCCTAACTTTTGTGTATATTGTACAGCTATAATTGCAACCTAAAAGTATTTTGTGTGAATGCAGAGGTACAGTATTTAAAGTTGAACTGACATTACTTGAAAATAATAAATTAAGCATTTAATTTTGAGAAATTTAAGCAGATAACAATGTAATTCTAATCTGAATAAGAGTTGTGCTCCTTATAGGAAACTAAAAAGAACTAATTTGAACTTAATAATCTGTAGTAGGGGTTAAGAGTTGTCAATGGTATTTCACATATGACCTTTTTCAGTTTCTAGGTGATGTGCCTCAATTAATTGCCTGTGGCATCATAAAAGAGCCCTTTTCACTGCAGCATGACTATGAAAAACAATAAAATTTTTTTCTATGAAGCTGAACTATGAAATGTACAACTGACCTTAGCATTTAGCTGTAGCTCACCATGTTAATGCAGATTTTCTATTGATATAAATTACAATGTGGTAAAAATTCTGACTAGCTCAACTAATGCTTTCCTATAAGACATGCTGAGTTTTGTGAAGTCATAGAAATGACCATGTGTTTAAATTCATATTTCATTACCAGCAGTCTAAATATATACTGAAAGCTGATTAGGTACTTTGATTTTACCATAATGAGCCAAGTTGGAATCTATTATTGAAGTTGATGAAACAGCTTCAACTTTCACTGAAGATTTTTTTACTTGTCTCTTGGGTTTGCCAGAAACCATGATAAAAACCTAGGAATTATTGATTCATTATTCACTTATTGCAGTGAATATCAAACAGTGAAAAATCAGTGTTTGTAGACAATAGGTAATAATAACAAGATGTAAATAGACATAGCTCTTGTCCTCAATTAGTTTATAGAATAAAAGGAGAAATTTGCAATTATTATAGGAATCTAGCAACATACTTCCATAAATAAATAGTAATTCTTAAAACAAACAAATTAGGAGTGAAGTGTGAGCTTATGTGTATGCTGGTATTGGACATGGAAAGAAGTGATGAGGAAGTAGAATGACTTAAGATCTACTTCTTGAGAGAGAAAAGACAAATAAAATAAGACTCAAATAAAAACACTGATAATCCAGGAGAAACCTATCTTTTCATGTCTTGTTTCAGGAACTCTACTATATACCAAACTCAAATGCATTAACATTATTTCAGTAGCAATAATTTATACAATCCATTATTTTATCTATAATTCACCTTAATTAGAATTTACAACTTTATCATGAAGCAAAAGATAGAACTTGATGTCCATTCCTTGGGACTGTGCTTACATTTCATACATTAAAACTGAAGCAAAATATGTTTGACTTAGCCTATTCACTGTGGTAAAACAAAATTACCACCTATACTTATTACAACCCTGAAATAAATGTTTTCTCCATGATAACAGCCTCTGAGTCCTAGAACCATTTTTTCCAGATAATTCATTACTCGAGATTTTATTTTCATATTCCCAATAAAACACATATGCAGATGTGTGTACATATATTTACATGTGCATGCACACACACACAGGTTTTTTTTTTTGCATTCATGCATATGTATTAAAAATTACTTTGAAAAGTACTTTTCTAAAGTTATAAAAAGCATAAATGTGTTACTCAGAAGTATCTTCACTAATATTTTATAAAATACAAAATACCAAAAGACACAAGAAAGAAAATAAAAATCACCTTAGTTATATCAGAGACAATTACTATTATTGTATATATTTATAAATTTTGTCTTTGCATATGTATATTAAAGTGACACTGTACATATGGTTTTATATGCTGCTTTTTGTGTCTCATCTTACATTTATAAAGTCAGTTTAAAACAAAATTTATTGAGCCTTTTGAGACTCAAGTATTAAAACTGGATGTCATTATCTCATTTACTGTAAGACTTAAAAATATGCCCTTAAAATATGAGCCAATCTTTCCTATGCTGAATCAGATACAGGCAACTCAGCCCTATCACAGACCTCTCAGGCAGCAAGCCAAGAGAACCAACCCAAGCTTGGAGTAAATCTATCTGCCTGCAATGAAAGCAAAGGGGAAAGGCTAGAGATCAGAGCTGAAGAGACTTTAGACACTCAGGAAAGATTCCAGAGCTAGTCTGGTTTCCTATTTTGATTTTTGATTTTATTGTTTTGACTATTTCTTTTGCTCACTTTTATTTGCTTTTTGATTTAGACTACCTGTTTGTGTTGGGGGAAAATGTATCAAAAGGTATGATTTCATTGGACTGTCTTTGTGTGATTACTGATATGCTTTAGGGAATTTTGTTTGTGTGTCTGTTTTTCATTCTTTTCTGGTCTTTTGTCTCTTTTTCACTCGTTAGTTGGTATGTATGTCTGTTTTCCCTCTCATGCTTCTCTCTCTCTAACTCCTCCTGATGTCCCCCTTCTTCCATTATTTTCCTTTTTTCTACTTCCTTTTGTTCCAGTGAGCAAACTGAAACCCTACTGCATGGACAGATTTTAAGGCAGTGGGAAATGGGTTCCAGTGTTCCCATACACCTGTTGGTGGATACTGGGATCTGCAGAGAGATTCTGAATCACAGCTTCCCCATCAATTAAGCCTCAAAACTACAAAAAGAACAGCCCCCAACCCACAGTCCAGCTCCCAAAGTGAACAAAACCAAAGGACCCTAATAAAGAAGAACAGGAGAGTGAACAAAAGAAGTAAAAACAACCCCACTTTTCCTGAAAAACTACAGAAGGGGAGCGAAAGGGGGAGAAACAAAAATCTACACAAATAAAGAAAACCCAAAAGAAGAATATGGGTATTTCCCAGAACCTTGGGAGGGCAGACACTGAGAAAACTGACTTTGGAATGCCAACAATGAGACCCCCCCAGAATGACTGTTCTCAAACTACAAACCTAGATATCAAGACATTAATAGAGATATTAAAAAGAATTGAGGAGAGACAAGAAGAAACTAGAAAGGAGTTGATAACTGAGATAACAGTAGTAAATAATACCATAAATGAAATAAATAATAAACTGATAAGCATTGAAAACATAATTAGCCAAGCAGAAGAAAGAATCTCAGAGCTTGAGGACCAAAATATAGAACAAAACCAAACTGTCAAAAAAGTAGAAAAGAGCCGGGCTCAGTGTCTCAACCTGTAATCCTGCACCTTTGGGAGGCTGAGGTGAGTGGATTGCCTGAGCCTGCAGGTTTGAGACCCACCTGGGCAGCGAGACCTCATCTCTACAATAAATCAAAAACCAGCTGAGCATAGTAGCACATGCCTGTAATTCCGGCTACTTGGAAGGCTGAGGCAGAAGGATCGCCAGAGCCCAGCAGGTCGAGACTGTGGTGGCTGGGAGCGGCCACTGCACTCCAGTCTGGGTGACAGAATGAGACTCCAACTCAAAAAAAAAGTAGAAAAGAAGCTTAAAAAGACAGAACAAAACCTTCAAGATATGAGCAATTACTTCAAGAGACCAAACCTAAGAGTAATTGGATTTCCTGAAATGGAAAGAGAGACTGAGGCCACCCTGGAACAAACATTTCAAGGGATTATTGAAGAAAACTTCCCTCATTTCATCAGTGATGTGAAAATTCAAACACAAGAGATTCAGAGAAACCCTGCAAGACAACAAATGAGAAGACCAACTACCAGACACATAATAATTTGCCTAAACACAGTAGGTATAAAAGGAAAAATCCTAAAGGCAGCAAGAGAAAAAGGCCAGATCACCTACCATGGAAGACCAATTAGAATAGCAGCAGATTTATCTACAGAAACCCTGCAGGCTAGCAGAGCTTGGAGCCCTATCTTCAAAGTTCTAAAAGATAAACAATTTCAACTGAGAATAACCTACCCAGCCAAGCTAAGCTTCATCAGTGAGGGAGAATTAAAATCCTTTCCAGATATCCAATCCCTAAGAATTTACGCTGCCACCAGACCACCTCTACAAGAAACAGTTAAGAAAGTACTAAACAGCTGGTCTCAGTGGCTCAGCCTGTAATCCCGTGCCTTTGGGAGGCTGAGGTGAATGGATTGCCTGAGCCCACAGGTTTGAGACCCACCTGGGCAGGTAAGACCTCATCTCTACAATAAATAAAAAAAATTAGCCAGGCATGGTTGTATGAACCTGTAGTTCCAGCTACTTGGAAGGCTGAGGTGGAAGGATCACCAGAGCCCAGCAGGTTGAGGCTGTGGTGGCCAGGAGCGGCCACTACACTCCAGTCTGGGAGACAGTGAGATTCTAACTCAAAAAAAAAAAGAAGAAAGAAAGTACTAAACACAGAAGAAAAGGAAAAAAGAACAACAACATTCTTCACAAGAGAAAAAGAAAAAGAGTAAAACACACATGAACCAGCCCCAAAACCAAAAGAAAGACAACAAAGAGGAACAACAACAACAACTCAATAAGAACATTATGATAGAGATCAACTTGCACATTTCAATAATTAGCCTGAATGTGAATGGACTAAATACATCACTGAAAAGATATAGAATGGAAAAATGGATAAAATATCACCAGGCAACAATATATTGTCTTCAAGAGACCCATCTCAATAGAAAGGACACTCACAGACTCAAAGTAAGAGAATGGGAAACAAGTTTCCAGGCGACCAGAACACAAAAGAAAGGAGGAGTCATGATCATAATTTCAGACAAAATACTATTTAAGCTATCAAAAACTTAAAAAGATACAGAATGTCACTACATAATGATAAAAGGTTCACTCCATCAACAAGAAATATCTATCCTAAACATATATGCACCCATCATAGGAGTGTCAACCTCATAAAGCAGCTTCAAGGAAAACTCAGAAATGATAATGACTCTAACACTTATCATAGCTGGGGACGTTAATACCCTACTAACAACCCTAGACAGATCATCAGGACAAAAAATTAGCAACGAGATCCAGAACCTCAATGTGACTCCAGACCAAACGGACTTAATTGATACCTACAGAACACTCCACCCAACAACGACAGAATAAAAATTCTACTCATCACTGATGGAATATATTCTAAAATCAACCACATACTTGGTCATAAATCAAGCATAAACAAATTTCAAAAGATCGAAATTTTGTCATGCACCTTCTCGGACCACAGTGGAATACAAATAAACATCAACACCAACTAGGTTCCCCCCAAACCCACAAAGACAAGGACACTAAATTGTATGATGCTAAACAATCATGGGTCAATGATGAAATCAAAACAGAGATTAAAAGATACCTGGAAACAAATAAAAATGAAGAAACATCATACCAAAATCTCTGGGACACCATGAAAGCTGTAGTAAGAGGAAAATTCATATCTCTACAAGCGCACATGAAGAAAATGGAAGAATCACAAAGTAACAGTCTAACAAATCACCTTAGGAAGCTGAAAAAGCAAGACCACCAAAACCCTAACTTCAGCAGAAGAATCCAGATCACCAAAATAGAAGCCCAAATCCAGAACATAGAAGACAAAAAAATCAATAAAACAAAAAGCTGGTTCTTTGAAAGGATAAACAAGATCAATGGTCCCCTAGCTAAACTAACCAAGAAAAAAAGAGAAAAAGTCCAAATAAATACAATCAGAAACACAAAAGATGATGTCACATCTTACTCTGAAGAAATACAAAAGATCATTAGAGACTACTATGTACACTTGTATGGAAACAAACATGAAAACTTTAAGGAAATGGAAGACTTTCTGACATCACACAACCTGCCTAGGTTGAAACAAGAAGAACTCGAGACCCTAAATAGACCAATAATAATCAAGAAAATTGACTATGTAATAGGTAAACTACCTACAATAAAAAACCCTGGACCAGATGGTTTTCCAGCAGAATTCTATAAGACATTTAAGGAGGAGGTGATATCAATTCTACTGACAGTATTGCAGGCAATTTAGAAAGATGGAATCCTCCCCAAATCATTTTCTGAAGCTAACATCACATTGATACCCAAGCCAGGTAAAGACTCAACAAAGTAAGAGAACTAGAGGCCAATATCTTTGATGAACATAGATGACAAAATTCTCAACAATATCCTAGCAAACCGGATTCAAAAACACATCGCAAAAATCATCCATCATGACCTAGTAGGCTTCATCCCTGGGACACAAGGCTGGTTCAACATTTGCAAGACAATAAGTGTAATTAAATACATCAACAGACATTAGAACAAAATCCACATTATTATATCATTAGACGCAGAAAAAGCTTTTGATAAAATCCAGTACCCCTTCTTGATAAAAACCCTCAAACATCTAGGCATACATGGAACATATCTTAAAATAGTAAAAGCCATCTAAAAGAAATCCATAGCTAGCATACTCCTAAACAGAAAAAAATTGGAATCATTTCCCCTGCAAACAGGATCACGACAAGGATACCCACTCTCTCCCCTCCTGTTCAATATAGTATTGGAAGTCCTGGCTAGAGTAATCAGAAAAAAAGGCGGCGATCAGGGGTATCCAAATAGGAAAAGAGGAAGGAAAGTTATCTTTCTTTGCAGACAACATGATTGTGTACCTAGAAAACCCAAGAGAATCTGTCAAAAGCCTCCTCACACTGTTAAGGACTTTGGCAAAGTCTCAGTGTATAAAATAAATGTGCAAAAGACAATCAAATTTCTTTATACCAATAATAAACAGAAACCCAAATAAAAATCACAATCCCATTCACAACAGCCACAAAAAAAAATGAAATACCTTGGCATCTTCCTAACCAGAGATGTGAAAGACCTTTAAAATGAAAACTACAAAACACTGCTCAAATAAATCAAAGAAGGCACAAACAAGTGGAAAAATGCTCATGGATTGGAAGAATCAACATTGTGAAGATATCCATCTTACCTAAGGCAGTCTATAGATTTACAGCAATACCCATCAAATTGCCAGCAACATTCTTCTCAGAGCTAGAAAAAAAAAAAAATACAAGGATTCACATGGAAACAAACTATCAAGAATAGCCAGAATAATCCTCAGTGAAAAAAAAAAAAAAAAAAGCAGGAGGCATCACATTACCAGACTTCAAACTTCACTATAAGGCTACAATCATCAAAACAGTTTGGTATTGGTACAGGAACAGGCATATAGACCAATGGAATAGAATTGAGATTCCAAAAGCAGAACCTCAATTTCTCAACCAACTCATCTTCAACAAAGCCTCCATCACCCACCACTGGGGAGAGGAGTACCTGTTCAGTAAATGGTACTAGGAAAACTGACTGACCACGTGCAGAAGATTTAAACAAGACCCCTATCTATCCCTATACACAAAAATTAACTCTAAGTGGATCAGAGAACTAAAATGTAAAACCTCAAACTATAAGAACCTTAGAAAATACAGGACACACCCTTACAGAAGTTGGAAGTGGCATCCAATTTCTGAACAAAATCTGAAACGCACAGGCCATAAGAGATAAGATAGACAAATGGGACCTCATTAAACTGGCAAGCTCTGCAAAGCCAAAGAAACCATCAAGAGAGCAGGGAGAGAGCCCAAAGACTGGGAAAAAGTATTTGCCAACTCCATGTCTGACAAAGGCCTAACATCTTATATCTAAAAGGAACTCAAACTTGCTGAAAAGAAAAAAACAAACAACCCATTACAAAGTGGGCAAAAGATATGAACAGACACTTCTCAAAAGAAGATATACAAGCGGCCAGCAACACATGAAGAAATGTTCAGCCTCACTAATCATCAAGGAAATGCAAATTAAAACTACACTGAGATACCACCTAACTCCGGTCAGAGTGGCCATTATCAATAACTCAAAAAATAACAGATGCTGGAGAGGATGTGGTGAAAAGGGAACACTTCTACACTGTTGGTGGGAGTGTAAACTAGTGCAACCTCTGTGGAAAGCAGTGTGACAATTCCTAAAAGCTCTAAATATTGACCTCCCATATGACTCTGTAATCCCCCTACTGGGTATATACCCTGAAGAACTCAAATCATTCTATAAAAAAGATACCTGCACACGTATGTTTATCACAGCATTGTTCACAATAGCAGGAACCTGGAACCAACCATACTGTCCATCAAAAGAGGACTGGATTAAGAAAATGTGGTACATATACACAATGGAATACTACACAGCCCTAAAAAAGAGAAAAATCACGAACTTCACAGCAACCTGAATGGAACTAGAGTTTATAATACTGACTAATCTCTCACAGAAACAAAGATCTGAGTATCATATGTTTTTAACATCATAAGTGGACTTTTAACATCTATCATGATACTGTAAGAAAAGGACTGACAGTGGAGGGAAACTATGGGGGGTCAGGAAGGGGAAGGGAGGTGGGATTAATGGTAGTTAATATCTGTATGGGGATGGGGGGGATCACCCCTTATCAACAAGAGTACCTGAACAATACATATTTGTATACCTAACCCTTAACTGTACCCCACAATTTTAAAATAAAAAATATGTTTAAAATATATATATATGAGTCAAAATAAGTTGTTAATTTTATGTTATGACATTACCAAATATATTATATGAGCAAATGGCATGTCAATTTATTTATATCTACTAGCTTTTTTTAGATTAGAAAATATAGTTTATTTAAAAGTAAATTAGAGAGAAAGAAAGAGAATATTCACCTCCTCAAGGTAGGGGAGGGGACCAAAGCCTAGATCTACTAGCTTGTAAACAAAAAACAATTCTGATTCTATACTTAAACTTTGAAACTTCAGAAGGGATGAATAATTTTGGAACTTTGCATTTGTTCATTTAAAAGTACCTGAATTCAGCAAGACAATAAAATAAGCAGTTACACACAGCCATAAAAAATAATGAAATCATGCACTTTGCAGCAACATAGATGGAGCTAGAGATCATCATCTTAAGTGAACTGACTCAGAAACCAAAAAAAAATACAAAACTGCTTGCTCTCACTTATATGTGGAAGTTAAATTGCCACAAAGATGGAAATAATAGACACTGAGGACACCAGTAAGAGGGAAGGTAGAAAGGGGGGTTAAGTTTCAGAAATGAACTATTGGGCACAGTGTTCACTAACTGGAGAATAGGTCACCTGAGATCCAATCTCCACCACTATAAAATATGTCCATGTAACAAACATGCACATATATCCTCTGAACCTAAAATAAAACTAGGGAAAAAATTAAAAAGTTATAAGCACACTATTAGTAATTTAAAAATAAAGTAAAACTGCATTGAGGGAATAGCAGAAAATTTTGGAAAATAGCTTTTATTTTTTAAAATTATTTATTTATTTATTTATTTTTTATTATGATGTTGTGGGGGACAGTTAAGGGTTAGGTATACAATTACGTTTCATTCAGGCACCCTGTTGATATGAGGTGTTTCCTCGTTCCCAGACAGATATTTGCTACTGTTAATCCCATCACCCCCCCATGGTTTCCCAGTATTGTCAGTCATTTTCTTTTAGTATTGCATTGGATGTTTAAGGTCCATTATATGAGTGAGAACATGTGATACTCGGATCTTTGTTTCTGTGAGAGGTCACTCAGTATTATAGACTCTAGTTCCATCCAGGTTGCTGCGAAATTCATGATTTTGTTCTTTTTTATGGCTGCGTAGTATTCCATCGTGTATATGTACCACATTTTTTTAATCCAGTCCTCTTTTGAAGGGCAGCATGGTTGTTTCCAGGTTCTTGCTATTGTGAACAATGCTGCGATAAACATACGTGTGCAGGTATCTTTTTTATAGAGTGATTTAAGTTCTTCAGGGTATATTCCCAGTAGGGGGATTGCAGGGTCATATGGGAGGTTGGTATTTAGAGCTTTTAGGAATTGCCACACTGCTTTCCACAGAGGTTGCACTAGTTTACACTCACACCAACAGTGTAGAAGTGTTCCCTTTTCGCCACACCATCTCCAGCAGCTGTTATTTTTTGAGTACTTGATAATTGCCAATCTGGCTGGAGTTAGGTGGTATCTCGTTTTGGTTTTGATTTGCATCTTCCTGTTGATTAGTGAGGTTGAGCATTTCCTCATGTGTCTGTTGGCTGCTCGGATGTCTTCTTTTGTGAAGTGTCTGTTCATATCTTTTGCCCATTTTATAATGGGGTTGTTTGTTTATTCTTTTCAGCACTTTTGAGTTCCTTGTAGATGCAGGATGTTAAGCCTTTGTCAGACCTGGTGCTGGCAAATATTTTTTCCCAGTCTGTAGGCTGTCTCCCTGGTCTCTTGATGGTTTCTTTGGCTTTGCAGAAGCTTGTCAGCTTAATAAGGTCCCACTTGTCTATCTTCTCTCTTATGAGCTGTGGGTTTCGGGTTTTGTTTAGGAATTGGATGCCAGTTCCGATTTCCATGAGGGTATTTCCTTCATTTTCTAAGGTTCTTATGGTTTGAGGTTTTACATTTAGGTCAAGGAAAACTACAAAACACTGCTCAAAGAAATCAAAGATGACACAAACAAGTGGAAAAATATCCCATGCTCATGGATCGGAAGAATCAACATTGTGAAGATGTTCATCTTACCTAAGGCAATCTACAAATTCAATGCAATACCCATCAAATTGCCAGCAACATTCTTCTCAGACCTAGAAAAAACAACACAGGAATTCATATGGAAACAAACGTCCAAGAATAGCCAAAAACAATCCCAGCAGAAAAAAAAAAAAAACAAAGCAGGTGGTATCACATTACCAGACTTCAAACTTTACTATAAAGCTACAATCATCAAAACAGCTTAGTATTGGTATAGGAACAGGTATATAGATCAATGGAATAGAATTGAGATTACAGAAGCAAAACCTCAATTTCTCAACCAACTCATCTTCGACAAACCCTTCACCACCTACCACTGGGGAGAGGAGAATCTATTCAGTAAATGATGCTGGGAAAACTGGCTGACCATATGCAGAAGATTGAAACAGGACCCCTATCTATCTCCATGTACAAAGGTTAACTCCAAATGGAAAATAGCTTTTAGAATGCAATAATTAATTGTGTATGAGTGAGGGATGTTAAAGAAAAAGTAAAAGTGTAAGGACCTTAAGCCTTTTTAATCACTTGTAAATGGAAGTACCATAAACAGGAATTGGAATGTCTAAAAGAAGTGTTTTTAAGCAGAGACCCATTATTCTATTAAACTTTCTAGAACGCATATTTCAGACACTTCAAGAATGTGAACCAAGCATTTCTGCACCAGAGATAGGATTTGTTTGCAATGATTATGGTTTTTATTTTTAAATTTATTGTCGAGATGAGGTCTCACCATTTTTTCCAGGCTGGTCTCGAATCCCTGGGTTTAGGCAATCCTCTAGCCTCAACCTCCCAAAGTGCTGGGATTACAGGCTTGAGCCCCCGTGCCTGGTGGAATGGCATGTTTTTTGACCTTTGCTCTCAGATTCCAGTAAGGTCACCTTCCACAAAAAGTTGTCAGTGGAAGATAAGTGTTTGACAAGACTGCTGGTAAAGGATGCTCAGACTCTAATTATGGACCATGTCACTATAACATTTTTTGTCATGTAGATGACCAGAGTAACAGAAAGATTGTCTCCCTCTGCTCTCTATTTCTCTAACTGAAGCCTCATGAATACTAAGTTCTCAAAGTTTCCTGGGGGAAAAGATAAATTGTACAGAGTTTCATAAGACATAAAACTAAACTGAAGGTAAAAATTAGGAAATGGAAGTAAAGAATGGCCCAAAGGTTTAGGTAAAGAAACACATATAGAGTAAAAAATGAGCAATATTTTTCTTCTTCCAAAAAAATTGTAAAGCAAAGAAAAAAAATTTTTTGTCTTAATATCGCACTTTTATTTTTTTAAAAAGCATCCATTGCATCATCAAGGAAGGTTCAGCTATACATAGATAAAACTCATGTGCTTATTTGTCTCTAGAACACTGCAGGCTGTAGTTGTCTCTAAGGAATCTTGATTAAGAAAATGGTTGAGATGAAGGTGTTAAAATACAGCAGACACATCTCTTTGATCTCTACAGAAACCCTGTAAAATAGCTCTTATGCCCACCAGACATGGAGATACCATACCCTTTAAAGCAACATTTCCTCAGTTCACATCATACATCTTGAGGAAAAAAGCAATAAAAATAACACTTTAAAATCAGAGTTTTACTCTGCACATTTCTCTGAAGGAGTCATTTAAATCCCAATGGTCCATTCTTTTAGTGCACGGGAACCATTAGTGTACAACTCAAGCCTCCCCACCACATAATTAGTGTGAAATATGACAGATACACATTATTTTACTGAAAGTGTAAAATAAAAGAATATAAATGTATAACAATTGAGTATTAGTATTTTCTCTGATCATATTTCCAATATATATGCCTCTGGCCAGAAGCATAGCAAAGTATCATTTTCTGAACATAGATAATTTGAATGTTTTTAACTCAACAAGATGGAATGTAATTTGGGTCACCATTAACTAAACCTACAGTTACTATTGACCTAAACAGTCAATATGTGGTTTCATGTCTATATGTCACATGTGAGGGGGCACTCCCTCCAAAACAGAACATATCTATTTTTAAAATTGTGTATTTATGTCTACATGTATAAACTTCAGTCACCATCAAAGTATTCTTTGGTGCAATGTACCTGTTGACAAACCTCTTTCACTGCTCAAAACAGTTTTTGAATTCGTCAAGTTTGATACCTTTTTAATGCTTCTGCCATTGTTTGGTTTCACCTCTTTCACATCAGCACATGTTTCCCTTTGAGGACTTTTTGTCATCTGGAAAAAAAAAAGTTGCTGAGGTAAGATTGGATGAATAGGAAGGGTGGGGCATGGGGGTCACATGGTTTTTGGTCAAAACTGCTGAACACTCAGCGTGATGTTGGCAAGCGCACTCATAAATCACCAAGAAAATCATCCTGAAATGGGCAAAGGTGTTGAAAGAATCTCAAAATATAAAAAAAAATTTACAACAATGCTAGCTGGTACGCTGATGTCAATGGTTCCTAGAACACTTACCTAGCAGGGAATTCTGTATGACAAGGGGCCCACCCTACAAAAAATAATTCCTTTTTGGGGAGGAGCCCTACTCATAATTGTTCACTATGTCAATTTCATTTATAGTGAGATTATGCTTATGCTTAGAATAAAAGGCGAATATCATAGCCAACTTTGTTAGACATCTACTTATGTTTTTGTTTTTGTTTTTTCCAGAACTAATTAATAAGAGGAGAAATGAGGTGTAGCCTTTTTTAGACGTAGTGCAGGCTTGCTAATGAACATATTATTCTAACTCTGTTTGTCAAAATCTTATTAATCCTTCAAGATACCTCTCACTATAGTCTATTCTGATGGAATTTGTTTTTCTCTAAACCCACTCTTGACTTAACAACATGTCATATTATTTCTTATGTTATGTTTTTGGTATGTTTGTCCATGCCCCCCAACCATGAGCTTTTTAAGGACAAGAATTTGCTTCTTTCTTTCTTTCTCTTCTTTTGTTTTTTTGAGTTGGAGTCCCGCTCTGTCGCCCAGACTGGAGTGCAGTGGCTGCTCCCGGCCACCTCAGTCTTGACCTGCTGAGCTCCGGCGATCCTTCTGCCTCAGCCTTCTAAGTAGCCGGAATTACAGGCATGCGCTACCACGCCCGGCTGATTTTTTGATTTATTGTAGAGATGAGGTCTCGCTGCCCAGGCGGGTCTCGAACCCGCTTTCTTTTTTTCTATACCCATTGGAACTCTAGAATTTCGTCATTATAAGCCTTGCTCTTCTCCCCGAATATTCTCCTTGTTTTGATATTGAGTATCCTTCATCAATAGTGAAGGAGTTCAACACCCAAAATTATCAAAACAATCATCACAAATATTTGGAAGCATCAGAGGGCTCTGGAGAACTTAAAACACAGATTTCTAGTTCCCATCACCAGAGTTTCTAATTTGGTGGAGCTGGGATGGGGCTTGAGATTTTGTTTCTAATATGTCCTCATTTGATGCTGTAGCTGATGATGGGGAGCTCTATTTTGAGAAACACTGTACTGCAGGGATTGGCAACTCTGACCCTTGGTCCAAATACAGCTCCAACTCTCCATGTTTTTTTAAATTTGTTTTCTTGTTTTTTTAACTTGCTTAGTTATTACATATAACTTCTTTATTAAGATATAGTCTGCGTACCATACAATTCATGCATTTAAGGTACAATTTAGGCTGGACATTGTGGCTCAAGTCTGTAATCCCAGCACTTTGGGAGGCCAAGGTAAGAAGATTGCCTGAGCCCTGGGGTTGGAGACAAGCCTGGGCATCTTAGTTGAGACCTCATCTCTACAATAAATCAAGAAAAATTAGCTGGGCGTGGTGACATGTGCTTATAGTTCCTGCTACTTGAAAGACTGAGGCAGAAGGATCACCTGAACTCAGCAGGTCAAGGCTGCAGTGGCTGAGCGTGCCACTGCACTCCAGGCTGGGCGACAGAGTGAGACTCCGATTCAAAAATAAATAAATAAGAAATAAAAAGTACACTTCAATGGGTTTTGTTTAATTAACATATTTATGTAATCATAACCACAATTTGAAAATATTTTTTCTTCCTCCAGAAAGAAACCCATAACCATTAGCAGTGACTCCCCATTTGCTCCTATTGTCTTGCCCTCTTCCATTTGTTTCCATAGGCCTAAGAACTGAGAATGTTGTTCCACATTTTAAAGGATTATAAACAAAAGGCAAACAAGAATGTGTGACAGAAATCATACGTTGCCCACAAAACCTAATATATTTACTATCTATCACTTTCCATAAAAATTCGCCAACCCTTTTAGACTTAGACTATACCACCATTCAATATAAAAATTCAACGTCTCAAAGTCGGGCATTAATAAAAAAGCAAAAGTAAATTTTTTTTATAGTATTCTAAAACTCACCTACTGTTTCAGTTCCATGATTAATATATCAGCAGCAATAGTAAATAAATCATGAGAAAGTCTAATTTGTTACCAAAATAACAGTAATCCAAGTAAAATGAACTTAGGCTTTAAGAAGCTTGGAGAGACAATGTGATGAATTTTGGGCTCCTGATCGAATTCGTTACTAAACTCTCTGATCTTGGGCTAATTACCTAATTTCTCTGAGCTTCAATTTCTGCTCTTTTTTCTTTCCTTCACTGGGTATTATTTATATACCTTCTTTATTAACCTCACAAGTTTGTTATGAGATTCTAATAAAATGATATATCTGAAAATGCCTTATAAAATGGAAAATAAATAAGCATAAACACATTATCAATCTAATTTATCAGCTAGTTCAAAAATAACTAGGGTGGCTAAATAAAATATTTTCATGGTACATATATTAAAATGTTAGCGTTTATATGTAAAATTAAAATTTAACTAAGCATTTTGTGTTTTTATTTGCTACCTAATAACAATTCTAATAAACAAATCTTATTTGTGTATTGTATTATATACTTTAGAAGGTAAACATGCATAAATTAAATAAATGAATAATTGCAATAACTATAATATTGTTATCTCCATTGTATATAAAATGAAAATGAGGCTTATTGAGGTTAAATTACTTATCAAACAACACAGAAACTAGGTATGTGTCAAGTACTGGAACTGAAATCAAGTGTTTTGTATCAAGTTACTCAGGGCTCTTTACATCTATGTTTTCTGATCCTTTGGGATTCAATAATCTCTTTTAAAGTAGTACAGTATCTTTAGAAATTCCTGAATCTAAAATAAATGTTAAAAATAAAAAATAAATAATTTCTTGATTACTTTTTAAAAGTAAAGAAAAATGCTTTTTAAAATTTTGCTTGATATATGATAAAGTATATCTGAGCTGGAAGATATGATAGTAGAAACTTTCAAAACTGAAAAGCAAAGAGGAACTACACAAAGAAAGCAAAAACAAAATAATACCCATGAACTGTACAAAAGCATAACATATATATATAATGTGAATGTAAACAGAGAGAAAAAAAGAAATGATGCAATATTTGAAGCAATAATAATGGAGAATTTTTTTCCAAATTAATGACAGACAACAAACTGCAAATTTAGGAAACTCAGAGAAGACCTAGCTGGATAAATGTCAAATAACTGCACCTAGACATGTAACATTTAAACTTCAGAGGATCAAAAATAAAAAGTCCTAAAAGAAATCAGAGGATAAAAACATCTTACCTGCAGATGAGCAAAGATAAAAAAATACATCCAATTTTTATTTAGAAACCATGCACACAAGAAGAGAGTGGAGTGTAAATTTTAAGTATTGAGATCTATTCTGACAATCTATACCATTTAACTGATGTTTTTAGAAAGTTGATGTTAGTATGAATGTTAACAGAAAAATTCCACTAAAATAGAATTCTGTACTCTGTGAATTATCCTTTAAAAATGAAGAACTAAAAACTTTCTCAGACAACCAAAAATTGAGGGAACTTGTTGCCAGTAGACCTGCTTTCCAATAATTGTTAAATTGATTTCTTCAAAGAGAAAGAAAACATTGTAGATCAAAAACTCAGATTTACATAAAACATTGGAGAATGAATAAGCAAAGATAAAATTAAAACTTATTTTTCTTATTTCTAACTGATCTAACAGATAACATTTTCTAAAAATAATAATAGAGAAAGCATTTTGATTATGTATGATTATATATGCATATACATACCTATCAATAAATAAAATAAATGACAGCAATAATACAAGTGATGAGAACAGAATTAGGAATATTTTATTATTACATGGTACTTGTACTACTTGTGAAATGGTATACAGAGTTCATTTAAAGTGATCTTGAATTAGTTTTAAATGTATGTCACAAATACCTGAGTAATCACTAAAAAAGCATAACTGATATGCCAAAAATGAGAGAAAATTAATTATAAAAAAGGCTCAATGTAAACCATACATGGCAGAAAAAGAGAGAAAGATTTTAAAAAGAAGGAGAAGAGGAGGATGGCAGAAGAGCCAGTTGAACTATGAAAGTCCCAGTGTGAATAAGTGAGTGTATGGAAAATTTTGCAAACATCTCTAAGTGTGAGCATGAGTGGCTGACTAAATGTGGAGTCAGGAGCAAGTAGCCAGGTCTGTCTTGGTGAAGCAGCTGATGCTGCAGCTGCTCTGGTTGGACTCTAGAGCTTCCCAGGACACAGAAGCTGAACACCAATTTTTTTCTAAAATCAGCAAAGCCCTTCCCAGGAAGAAACTGCCGGGAGTGACTACAGGCTTCAGGCTTTGACTCAGCACTGCAGCATTTGGCTGGACAATGGCAGCAAGGTCTGAGGAGGGAGTATAGTGAGGGTGCCAGAAGCAGAATTCCACAGGAGAAGATGAAACAGGCACCCTGCCACCATCTTAAAAACTGATCAGGGAAGTTCTCAGGCTTGCTCATCATGGAGCAACAGACTCAATCTCTATGATCAGTGAATTGACTACTAAGGGGTTGATTGTGACCACAGGGAACATCCCAAAAGCACACCCTGGAGGGACAGGACAAGTGCATGGGAGGGAATCCTCCTGACCATGTGAGAGTTGGAGGGGAAGACTGAAGCCCTACCCACTCCCATAGCCTCCTCTTCCTTCCCCAGGAAGGAAACTGGGGAGATTGTGATTGAGGACACGACCCCAAGGAGACAGCAGAGGGGTTTACTTGAGAGCAGCTGAGAGGAACAATTACAAAACCTAACACAAGAGGGCAGGTTTTTGTTTTTTTGTGTTATTTTTCTTTTAAATTTTTATTTTTCTTTGTGCATGAGTGTGTATGTGAGGGTTTGACTACAATCCCACCACTTTTTTTTCTCTTTTTACTTTCCTCTTTTTTTCCTTTCTTATTTTATTTTTTGTTTTCTGTTTATGTGTGTATGTGAAGGATTGAGGGTTCATTTTTCAGTTTTTTTGTTTTTTCTTCTTTTTTTAAATTTTAATTGGTGTGTGAATGTACGTGTTAGGTTCGATTTGGATCTTTTTTTTTCCTCTGTTTTTTTTGTCCTTATTCTTTTTGTTTTGTGCTGTGTGTGTGTGTGTGTGTGTGTGTGTGTGTGTGTGTGCATGCACACGTGCACACACACGCAAGAACTCAGTTTTTTGTTGTTATTTTGCTTTGTTTTTTTTCCAGTTTGTTTTGGTTTTTGCTTGGGTGTGTGTGTATGTGTGTGTGTGTGTTTAATTTATTTTTGCTTTGGTTTCTGCTTTTGTTTTTTGTGAATGTATGTATTTATTTATTTATTTAAAATTTTTCTTCATCATATTTCATTCTATTTTTCTATTCTCTCATTGCTGTTACTATATCATGGACTAAGGGTGTGCGCACATGTACCATTGCATTGTCATATAGAGTGGTGGTGGGGAGTGGATCTCAGAGAACTCATACCAAAATCAGTGAACACTGTGATTTGCAAGTAGTTTCTGAATCCTAGCACCCCATCCTCCATCTTATTTTACTCTCAAAACTACAAGAGACAACAAAGCATTGTTTCAAAATAGAACAATTCCAGCGACCTGATCAGGGAAGAATAGAAGGCTGAGCAAACGTGAGAAGTGAAAGCCTCTCCCTGCCACAGAATAATGGAACTAAAGAGAAAAGAAAGAGGTCTGTCACAAATGAGGGGGAAAAAAATCAATGGAAGAGCACAGGTCATTCCCACAGTACCAAAGAGAAAACACCTGAAAAATCAGAAGTCTGATCCCCCAAAATGGAAGTCACCAATGACGGGCCCCAGAATACAACAGGAATTAGGGAATGGATGGAAAAAGTGAATGAGACTCAAAAAAAATAAGATGCAACAATGAAAAACTTGCAACAGTCATTTTGACCATAAAAAAAAAGTTATCAAGGAAATAAATAACAAGATGACAAGCATGGAAAGCAGAATTTATCAAGCAAAAGAAAGAATCTCAGAACTTGAAGACCAAAACACAGAATTAATCTCATCTGCAAAAAAAAAAAAAAAAAAATAGAAAGGAAACTCAGAAACAAAGAACAAAGCCTCCAAGTGATGTGCAATTACATCAAGAGACTGAACCTACACCTGATTTTTAAGAATGAATAGGATTCAGCTAGGTGAAGGAAAATGCAAGAATATTCTAGGCTTAAGGAACATGTGCAAAGGCCTCCAAACAAGAAAAGAGCTTAGCATGATTGAGGAATAGGAGACTGTCAATGCAGCTGAGCTTGTTGATCTAGGAAAATAAAGGTATGAGATGAAGTTAGACAGGGAGCCTTGTGCCTAATTATGTCTGAGCCTATAAATGGATGAATATATACATATTTGCTTAGTAAATTTGGGTTTATGCCCATTTTCCTATCCTAATTATTAATAGCACTCTCTTAGGAGAAAATTAGCTTGGAGAATTATTTATATGGCCACTCTATAAATTTAGTTGTGTTGCTATTTATGCTAAGTGCAATGGGATGTGAGAGGACTAAATAGACTGAATTTTATTTTAAAATAATCTTCAGGAAACCCCCTTGGGTCCCCTCCCTCTGTGCAAGCATTTCTATTCTCTCAATAAATCCTGCTTTCCTGAAAAATAAATAAATAAAAATAAATAAAATAATCTGAACTCACATTGTGATTTGAATAATCCTCCAAAAGGAACATGGGCTCCTTGGATAAAAGCTGATTCCAGGGCTGAGGCAGGAAATATAGAAAAGGAGCCTAGAGTATCTTGTTACACTAGAAAGAAGACAACTATCAAAGACTATTAGCAATGAGTTAAATGAAATCAGGAGTCAATATGAAGCAAATTCCACTGGCCAATAATAAAATACCTTGAATATTAATAAGAATATAAACTACCGTAAAGTGGAAGGCATTAAATTAATTTAAATCTATGAATTATTAAAGATAAACAAAAATGTATCATTGGAGATTTATATGGACTATGCTAAAAAACAAATCATTATTTTGAACACCAGTTAAAAAAATAAAATAAAATAAAAAGATTCAATAATTTAACCTGTCTTTCTTAAATAAAATGTTTACTCAGGTAAACAAATTTTAAAGGAGTTTTCTCTTTATAGAAGGATGCAACCTAATAAATTAAGAAGAATGGTAGAATTAGAACATCAACATTGTACAGGCTTTAATTAAGATAGTGGATTTAAGCAAATAAAAAATGGGTAGTAATATCACAGAAAGTAAGAAAATCAGATATATGTCTCTTGAATACTGCAAAGCACTCTTGCCAAAATGTCATGATTAAAAATAATCAAGCCTCTGTATCTAATTACTAAATTGTTATGAAGAAACATGTTAACTACAACTATAGAAATAAACTCAGCAAAATCCAGACTGTTAAATACTCTACAATACAAACTTCCTGGTTATTTTAA
>JAPVLO010001333.1:0-130470 GCA_027257055.1 Cephalopachus bancanus | reverse complement strand
AGTTGTATGAGCTTGGAAGAGTTAGTCCCAGTGATCCTCAGTTCCTCCTACCCTATAGAATGGGGACTTCTGAACAACCATCCACCTATTCCTTTGCTCTCCACTTGCTTGCTTAAGCCTGAGACTTGGAAGCCACCTTTGATCTTCTTTAAGTCCATTCCCATCCAGTCAGTCTTGAGCATCTCGCCTCCATCATGATATTTACACTCGGCTCCTCCTCTCCATCCCCATAGTCTCCCTGAGTGGAGCCCTCCACATGTGTCCATTGGAGCAGGGGTCCCCAGCCCCGGAGGTCATTGGGCTGCACAGCAGGAGGTGAGCGGTGGGTGAACAGTACTCCATTTTCTGTCAGATCAGTGGCAGCATTTGATTCTCATGAAAGAGCCAATCATATTGTGAACTGCACATGTGAGGGATCTAGGTTGTGTGCCCCTTATAAAATTCTAATCTCTGATGATCCCCTCATCTTCACCTGGTCTGTGGAAAAATTGTATTCCACGAAACCAGTCCCTGATGCCAAAAGCATTGGAGGGCAACAGGCTCTGACCAACCTTGCTCTGCTCCAGTCCATCCTCCAAAGGGACACCAAAGGAACTTTCAAAATATAGATTTGATCCACTCATTCCCCAGCTTAAGTACAGAATGTGAGAGTGAGTATCTAGAAACTTTTCAGTGTTTAGAATCCTTGGGTGCCGGGTGCGATGGCGTACGCCTGTAAGCCTGCACTTTGGGAGGTGGAGGCAAGAGGATTGACTGAGCCTCGGGGTTCAAGACCAGCCTGGGCAACTTGCCGAGATCTTGAGTTGGAGTCTCACTCTGTCGACTGGAGGGTACTGGTACGCTCACAACCACCACAGCCTCGATCTGCTGGGCTCAGGTGATCCTTCCGCCTCAGCCTTCCAAGTAGCTGGAACTACAAGCACACACCAGCCAGTTAATTTTTGTGTGTGTTTGTTTATTGTAGAGTGGACAACATAGAGAAATTCATCACCACCAAAAAAAAAAAAAAAGAAAGAAAGAAAGAAAAAAAATAGCTGGACGAGTACCAGCTACTCCAGAGATTGAGATAGAGGGATCACCTGAGCACAGGAGGTTGCGCTTCAGTGAGTTGTAATTGTGCCACTGCACTCCAGTCTGCGTAAAAGCATGAGACTCCAAAAAAAAAAAGAGAGAGAGAAAAAGTTAAAGAAAATTTGGATCTCAGGAAAATAAGTGTTTTATAAGGCCAGAAAATTAAAATGTTAAAAGAGAGGAAGGAAGAAAAGTTAAAGAAAATTTAGATGTCAGGCAAATGTTTTATAAGGTCAGAAAATTAGAATCTCAGGCAATTCCAAGGCCCAGTTGCAATATCTACTGCCACCTGCTGGTCTGACCGTTGGAGGCTAGAGGCGACGTGTACACAGTCTTGATTGCCAAGTCTATAAACTTAATGCTATCGTTAATGCTGTACAGCATCTGGACAGTGATAGAGGATTCTATTCTTTACTATATGTTCTAGTTCCCGTATCACTACCAGATAAAATGCTGCTGACTGATCAAGCTTGATGCCATATCCCATTTTATTTTATTTTATTTTTTTGAGTTGAAATCTCTGTCACTCAGGCTGGAGTGCAGTGGCACACTCACAGCCACCGCAGCTTTGACCTGCTGGGCTCAGGTGATCCTTCCGCCTCAGTCTTCCAAGTAACTGAAACTACAGGCATCCATTACCACATCTGGCTTATTTTTTTTGTTTATTGTAGAGACAAGGTCTTGCCATGTTGCCCAGGCTGGTGGTCTGGAACCACTGGGCTCAGGCAATTCTCTCTCCTTTGCCTCCCAAAGTGCTGGGATTACAGGCATGAGCTACTACGCCTGGGCTTTGCCTTATCCCATTTTAATTCCACTACTTAGTAAGTAGTTTTAGGATTTCTTTAGGTGAACAGTTTCCTCACTTCTTAGGGAATGAGTCAAATCTCCTTTCATAGACATTACATTCTCCTTGTCACTGATTAGTTTAGGGAGAAGCATGCAATTATCCTCAGGCCAAAAAGACATGTGAGGGAGTCGACAGAGTGGGCTTCCAGGAAAGGTTTCTTAGCTCTTAGAACTTAAACCATGAAACTCTTAGAAGAAAACATAAAGGGAAAGCTTCATGACACTGAATTTGGCAATTGTTTCTTGGATAGGACACCAAAAGCAAGGGCAACAAGTCGAGCCCCCGGCCGGGCATGGTGGCTCATGCCTATTATCCTAGCACTTTGGGAGGCAGAAGCAAGAGGATGTCGAGCCCAGGAGTTCCAGACCAGCCTAAGCAACATGGCAAGACCTCATCTCTACAATAAATCAAAAAATCAGCCAGGCATGGTAGGCTGAGGCGGAAAGATCACCTGAGCCCAGCAGGTCGAGGCTGCAGTGGCCGTAAGTGTGCCACAGCACTCCAGCCTGGTTGACAGAGTGAGACTCAGACTAAAAAAAAAAAACGAATCCTAATGTGAACTATGGACTTGGGTGATAACAGTGTCAGTGTAGGTTCATTGACTGTCACAAATGTCCTACTCTGGTGCTGGATGTCGATGCTATAGGAGATTGTGCGTGGGTGGAGTCTTGGGGATACATGGGAACTCTGTACTTTCTGCTCAGTTTTTCTATGAACTTAAAACTGCTCTAAAAAATGTTTGTTAATTGTTTTTAAAATGGGAAAAGGACTTGATAACATTTCTCCAAAGAAGACATGGCTGGCCAGGCACAGTGACTCAGCCCTATAATCCCAGCACTTTGGGAGGCCGAGGTGAGAGGACTGCCTGAACCCAGGGGTTCAAGACCAGCCTGGGCAACGTGGCGAGATCTCATCTCTACAATAAATAAAAAAATTAGCTGGGCATGGTGGCGCATGCCTGTAGTTTCAGCTACTTGGAAGGCTGAGGCAGAAGGATCACCTGAGCCCAGCAGGTCGAGGCTGTGGTGGCTGGGAGCATGCCACTACACTCCAGCCTGGGTGAGTCAGACTCCAACTCAGGAAAAAAAAGAAGAAGACATGGCCAATAAGCATGTTTAAGGAGCTCAACATCACTAATTCTTAGGGAAATATAAGTGAAAATCACAGTGAGAAACCACCTCATACTCATTAGGATGGCTACTATCAAAAAAGAAAAAGAAATCAGAAAGAAACAAGTATGAGGAGGTGGAAATTGGAACATTTATGCACTGTTGGTAGGAATGTGAAAAACAGTATTGAGGTCAGGCGCGGTGGCTCATGCCTATAATCCCAGCACTTTGGGAGGCCAAGGTGAGAGGATTGCCTGAGCCCATAGGTTCGAGACCAACCTGGGTAACATGGTGAGACTTTGTCTCTTCAATAAATCAAAAAATTAGGGCCAGGCTCGGTGGCTCAGCCTGTAATCCCAGCACTTTGGGAGGCCAAGGTGAGTGGATTGCCTGAGCCCGCGGGTTCGAGACCTGCCTGGGCAACTTGGCGAGACCTCATCTCTACAATAAATCAAAAATTAGCCGGGCGTGGTAGCACACGCCTATAGTTTCAGCTACTCGGAAGGCTGAGGCGGAAGGATCGCCGGAGCCCAGCAGGTCGAGGCTGTGGTGGCCAGGAGTGGCCACTGCACTCCAGTCTGAGTGACAGAGTGAGACTCCAACTCAAAAAAAAAAAAAATTAGCTGGGTGTGGTGGTGCATACCCGTGGTTCCAGCTACTTGGAAGGCTGAGGCAGAAGGATCACCTGAGCCCAGCAGATCGAGGCTGCAGTGGCTGTGAGTGTGCCACTGCACTCCAGCCTGGGCAACAGAGAGAGACACCAAATAAAAAAAAAAAAAAGAAAAGAAAAGAAAAACAGTTTTGTGGTTTCCCAAAAAACTAAAAATAGAATTGCCATCTCATATAGCAATTCCACTTCTGGGTATATACCCAAAATAACTGAAAGCAGGAATTTGAACAGGTATTTGCACATCCATGTTTATAGCAGCATTATGTACAATAGGTAAATGTCCATCAACAGAAGACTGGATAAACAGAATTTATTATATACATAAATGTTATGTGTAGTTTACCAGGTTTTTTGGTTTTCTTTTTTTTTTTTGAGTTGGAGTCTCACTCTGTCGCCCAAGCTGGAGTGCAGTGGCACACTCACAGCCACCGCAGCCTTGATCTACTGGGCTCAGGTGATCCTTCCACCTCAGCCTTCCAAGTAACTGGAACTACAAATGTACAACACCACACCCAGCTAATTTTTTTATTTATTTTAGAGACAAGATCTTGTCATGTTGCCCAGGCTGGTCTTGAACCCCTGAACTCCAGCAATCCTCTCTCCTCCGCCTTCTGAAGTGCTGGGATTACAGGCGTGAGCCACCACCCCCAACCAGTTTACCACAATTTTTAAAAAAGAAATACCCAAGGACAACGTGATACCTTTTCTAACTTGGGTTGTTGATGTGGAGTGGTACCTGGAGCTTCAGGACCATCAGCAGCCACCTTGTAATCATGAGGGGATGACTGACACTTCTGTGAGTAGCAAAGCACACAGAAAGAAAGAACTGGACTCTTGATGATATGGCTAAGTCTCTGCATTAATGAACCTCGGTACGGCCATACTTCCCTCTTTCTTGTTCTATAGGTTACTACATTATCCTTTTTATTTAAGTCCTTTTAAGTTGGGTTTTCTGGTTTTTGTAGCTGGAACATTTTAACAGATATAATACTGTTGCCTACTGGCTAGCAGAACCAGGGTCACAATGATCAAGTTTTGTTTTATTTTAAATCTCTTATTTTGCCGGGCTCGGTGGCTCAGCCTATAATCCTGCGCCTTGGGAGGCAGAGGTGAGTGAATTGCCTGAGCCCACGGGTCCAAGAACTGCCTGGGCAACTTGGGGAGACCTCATCTCTACAATAAAAAAAAAAAATTAACCAGGTGTGGTAGCGCATGCCTGTAGTTCCAACTACTTGGAAGGCTGAGCGGAAGGATTGCTGGAGCCCAGCAGGTTGAGGCTGCAGTGGCCGGGAGCAGTGCCACTGCACTCCAGTCTGGGCGACAGAGTGAGACTTCAACTCAAAAAAAAATAAAAAATAAAAAATAAATAAATAAATAAAATCTCTTATTTTATAAGCTCTTCATAAAGTACTAGAACTTATATTACTACAACATCACCTCATGACCCACTATAGTTTTCAAGATTTATCCCTGAGGTGATAGGATTTCAGGTCAGTAGCTTTTTCACAGCTGAATACAGTGGTTCATGCCTGTAATCCTAACACTTTGGGAGACTGAAGCAGGAGGATCACTTAAGCCCAGGAGTTCAAGACCAACCCAGACAATATAGCCAGACCTGTCTCTACAAAAAATTTAAAAATTAGCCAGGCGTGGTAGTATACACTTGTGGCCCCAGTTACTCAGGAGGCTGAGGCAGAAGTATCACCTGAGCTCAGAAGATCGAGGCTGAGATGAGCTGTGATCATGCCACTGCACTCCAGCCTGGGCAACATAGTGAGACTCTGACTAAATAATAATAATGATAATGATAATAATAATAAAATGGTTCATTTTATAATGTATGAATTTTACCTACACACACACGCGCGCGCACACACACACACACACACACACACACACACACACACACATACACACACACACACACACACCAAAATCCCTAGGAAGCTACTTCTGGGTATTGAATGAAGATGGTTTCATCCATGGAGAGAAGAGGGAACATCCAGAAAATGAGGCTACTGTGGTCCAACTTTTTGGAGCTAGAGTGAAAATATCACAAAAGGGCAAGCAGAATGGGAACAAATTAGCTAGGCTGCAAATAGAACCTTCTTTGTAAAACAGACTGTTTATTATGCTTCCAATTTCTGTACTTATTTCCCATCATTTTGAGTAAAATTATTTGGAAAATTTGAAATTGTCATAGACTATGAGCTTCTTGAAAGTCAAGGATTGGCCGGGCTTGGTGGCTCAGCCTGTAATCCCAGCGCTTTGGGAGGCCGAGGTGAGTGGATTGCCTGAGCCCGCGGGTTCGAGACCCGCCTGGCTAGGGAGACCTCATCTCTACGATAAATCAAAAATTAGCTGGGCGTGGTAGTGCGTGCCTGTAGTTCCAGCAACTAGGAAGGCTGAGGTGGAAGGATTGCCGGAGCCCAGTGGGTCGAGACTGTGGGGGACGGGAGCAGCCACTACACTCCAGCCTGGGTGACAGAGTGAGACTCCAACTCAAAAAATAAAAATAAAAATAAAAATAAGAAAGTCAAGAATTGTCTGATGTCTTTGGATCTTTTTGCCTGGTACATTGTAGGTACATTCATAGAAATGCTGATTTGAAGAAGTTGGAGCAGGAGGTTTTGAATACTCTTGGACAGGGGCATAAAAATGGGACCAGTAAAAAAAAAAAAAATGGGACCAGCACCCATTTGGAACATTGTGGTCATAGTAACATAAACAACTACAGATCCTGAAAGAAAGTAAACCCTTTTTTTTTTCTGAGTCAGAGTCTCACTCTGTCAGCCAGGCTGAAGTGCAGTGGCACGCTCACGGCCACTGTAGCCTCAACCTGCTTCCGCCTCAGCCTTCCAAGTAGCTGGAACTAAAGGTGTGTGCCACTAGCCCAGCTAATTTTTTTTATTTATTGTAGAGATGAGGTCTTGCCAAGTTGCCCAGGCTGCTCTCGAACCAGCAAGCTCAGGCAATCTTCTCACCTCCGCCTCCCAAAGTGCTGGGATTACAGGCATGAGCCACCGTGCCCAGTTTGAAGGTAAAATTTGATTGAGAGAAAGAGGGAGGTAGATTTTTTCGTGGTTAATTCGATGTTTATATTATTTTTATTTTTTTATTTTTTGAGACAGGATCTTACTCCGTTGCCCAGGCTGGAGTGCAGTGGTGTGATCCCAGTTCACCACAGCCTCAACCTCCTGGGCTTAGGTGATATTTCCACCTCAGCCTCCCAAGTAGCTGGGACTACAGGCTTGCACCACCATGCCTAGCTAATTTTTGTATTTTTTGTAAAGACAAAGTCTCACTATGTTGGCCAGGCTGGTCTTGAACCTGAGCTCAAGCAATTCTTCATCTCAGCCTCTCAAAGTGCTGGGATTACAGGCGTGAGTCACTGTGCCCAGCTCAATGTTATTGCTCTTAAAGGAGGTGGCAGTTCCTTATAGCGTATGTCTTACTGTGATAAGTAGACTCTATCAGTAAGTATGAATTTTTTTTTTTTTTGAGTTGGAGTCTCACTCTGTCGCCCAGACTGGAGTGCAGTGGCCGCGTCCGGCCACCGCAGCCTCGACCTGCTGGGCTCCAGCGATCCTTCCGCCTCAGCCTTCCAAGTAGCTGGAGCTACAGGCGTGTGCTACCACGCCCGGCTAATTTTTGATTTATTGTAGAGATGAGGTCTCGCCTGCCCAGGCGGGTCTCGAACCCACGGGCTCAGGCAATCCACTCACCTCAGCCTCCCAAAGGCGTGGGATTACAGGCTGAGCCACCGAGCCCGGCAGTAAGTATGAATTTTATCACAAATAATAGAAGACCAAAATCATCTGGCTTGACAATACAGGGAATGTATTGGATTGCATAAAATACCTCCAGAGGTAAGACTAGCTCCAAGTTCAACACTGAGGACAAGTGTCTTGCTGTTTCTACATTCCACCATCTTTGCGATTACCTTCTACAAGGTGGCTCAACCTGTAATCCCATGCCTTGGGAGGCTGAGGTGAGTGGATTGCCTGAGCCCGCGGGTTCGAGACCCGCCTGGGCAACTTGGTGAGACCTCATCTCTACAATAAATAAAAAAGTTAGCCGGGCGTGGTAGCACACGCCCGTAGTTCCAGCTTCTTGGAAGGCTGAGGTGGAAGGATCGCTGGAGCCCAGCAGGTCGAGGCTGCGGTGGCTGGGAGCAGCCACTGCACTCCAGTCTGGGTGACAGAGTGAGACTCCAACTCAAAACCAAAAAAAAAAAAAGTTGTCTCTCTGCATTTCCAAGGTAGAACCCTAAGTTTCTTGGATCACTTGCTTTTTCATTCACATCCTGCAGGAGGAAGCAAGCACAGTTCTCCTACTAGCATTTCCAGGGAAAATTCTGAATGGACTGGCTCTGATACCTGCCCACCCCAACCAACCTGTTAGATGCAACACACTGCGATTCTTAGGCTAGGTCATACAATCCATCCCCGAAGTCAGGAGTGGAATCAGTCTCCCCAGAACTTTGGGAATCTCAGAATAAAAACTGAAATTCAGGCCAGGCTCGGTGGCTCAGTCTGTAATCCCACGCTTTGGGAGGCCGAGGTGAGTGTATTGCCTGAGCCCGTGGGTTCGAGATCCGCCTGGGCAACTTGGCGAGACCTCATCTCTACAATAATCAAAAAAAAATTAGCCGGTGTGGTAGCGCACACCTGTAGTTCCAGCTACTTGGAAGACTGAATCGGAAGGATGGCTGGAGCCCAGCAGGGCGAGGCTGTGGTGGCCTGGAGCAGCCATTGCACTCCAGTCTGGGCGACTGAGTGAGACTCCAATTCAAAAAAAAACAAAACAAAACTGAGATTCAGCCAGGCATAGTGGCTCACTCTTGTAAATCCCAGAACTTTTGGAGGCCAAGGTAAGATGATTGCTTAAGCCCAGGAATTCAAGACCAGCATAGGCAACATAGCAAGACCTCATCTCTACAAAATAAAATAAGATAAAATAAAATAATACTCAGGCATAGTGGCAAGCACCGCCAAGTCCTAGCTACTTGGGAAGGAGAAGCGAGAGGATTGCTTGAGCCCAGGAGTTCGAGGCTGTCATGAGCTGTGATCATGCCACTGCACTGCAGCTGGATATCCTGACAAAAGGGAAAGGGAAAGGAAAGGGAAAGAGAGGGGGGGAGGGGGGAGGAGGGAAGGGAGGGAGTGAAAAGAGATTTGAGGAAGGGGAAGAAGGGGGAGGAGGGGAATGTTGCTGAGAAGGCAAGTGACAAAAGTTGACTATAAACTGTCTCAAAATTACATTGTAAAACCCATCTTACTTTTGTGGTATGAAGCCCACATTGAGTGCTGCTTGATATTAGTCCTGTGAGGCTGGACTCAGTGGCCCAGCCTGTAATCAAAACACTTTGGGAGGCTGAGGCAAGAGGATTGCCTGAGCCCGTGGGGTTGAGACCAGTCCGGGCAACTTGGTGAGACCTCATCTCTACAATAAATAAAAGATTAGCTAGGCGTGGTAGTGCACACCTGTAGTCCTGGCTACTTGGAAGGCTGAGGTGGAAGGATTGCTGGAGCCCAGCAGGTCGACACTGGGGTGATCGTGAGCATGCCACTGCACTCCAGTCTAGGCAATGGAGTGAGACTCCAACTCAAAAAAGAAAAAAAAAATTAGTCCTATGAGATACTCCTCAAAGAAAAAGTTCTATGACCAAATAAATTTGAGAAATAGTAAATGCTGCAATCCCCTTTTAGAGGATCACATAGTACATTAGTAGATTGAAGAAGCGAACTTGTTGAACTTTGTTTAAATAACTGCTTCATAGCCGGGCTTGGTGGCTCGGTCTGTAATCCCGTGCCTTTGGGAGGCTGAAGTGAGTGGATTGCCTGAGCCCACGGGTTCAAGACCCACCTGGGCAGCAAGACCTCATCTTTACAATAAATCAAAAAAATCAGCCGGGCGTGGTAGCGCACGCCTGTAATTCCGGCTACTCGGAAGGCTGAGGCGGAAGGATCGCCGGAGCCCAGCAGGTCGAGGCTGCGGTGGCCGGGAGCGGCCGCTGCACTCCAGTCTGGGCAACAGAGTGAGACTCCAACTCAAAAAAAAAAAAGTGAATAACGTAAAAGACAAATTGTGAAAACTAGGATTCCCTATCAAAAAGCAGAAGAAATGTGGGCATGGATGAAATTGAATTGACAGGGGAGGAGTTGAATGGTACAAGATTCTCAGTATGATGTAGATAGTAATCCAACCTGTTATACGACTTCATAAGATATTTTTATTCTCTTTCTGTCTCCACATCCTAGGTTTCTCTTAATTCTCCCGATTTTGACATCTTGGTCTTCAATTATATATTCACATAAAACTACAATTAGACTAAACTCTGGTTTCAGGACTTTGCAAAACATATTGCAACAGCTCAATCAACAAGTGTTTGCTATGTGCATACCATGTGCCCTGCAAGGTATACAGTCTTTTATAAGCAATGAGAACTGCAGATTTGCTTATTTCCTGCACTGAGCATTACTTAGTTGATAGACCATCTGGCTTCAGGTTTTTTTTATTGCAATGAAAATGTGTTGCTACATTTTGTGTGATGTATTTATGGAATTGTTGCCGAGAACTCCAGTATGCATTATGATAGTTAATAGAAATGTGATTCTAAAGCCAAAAAATAGAGATTTTTTCAGAATATGAAAAAAAAACTTAGCTCAATTAGTAAGTATTAAATTCATTCCATGTACCAGAAATTATAACACACACTGGGTATACAAAGATGAACAAGACATATTTGTTGGCCTCAATTTCTCACCATCCTTTTTTTTTTTTTTTGAGTCGGGGTCTCGCTCTGTTGCCCAGGCTGGAGTGCAGTGGCACAGTCACGGCCTTCGCAGCCTTGACCTGCTGGGTTCAAGCAATTCTTCCATCTCAGTTTCTCAATTACTTGCAACTACAGCTAGTGGTAGGATTACAGGCATGAGACACAGCGCCTGGTGAATTTATCGTTAAGACAATTATGTCTGGCTGGGTGCAGTGACTCATGCCTGTAATCCCAGCACTTTGGGAGGCTGAGGCAAGAGGACTGCCCGAGCCCAGGGGTTAGAGACCAGCCTGGGCAACTTGACAAGACATTGTCTCTACAATAAATCAAAAAATTAGCTTGGTGTGGTGGTGTGCACCTGTAGTTCCAGCTACTTGGAAGGCTGAGGTGAAAGGATCGCCTGAGTCCATCCAGCAGGTGGAGGTTGCGTTGGCTGTGAGCATGCCACTGCCCTCCAACCTAGGCAACAGAGCGAGACTCCAACTAAAAAAAGACAATTCTGACCCCACACAGGAATTCCTTTCTTTTTTTTTTTCTTTTTTTTTTGAGTTGGAGTCTCACTCTGTCACCCAGACAGGAGTGCAGTGGCTGCTTCTGGCCACCGCAGCCTCGACCTGCTGGGCTCCGACGATCCTTCCGCCTTAGCCTTCCACGTAGCTGGAACTACAGGCACACTCTACCATAGCCAGCTGATTTTTTTTATTTATTGTAGAGATGAGGTCTCGCTGCCCAGGCGGGTCTCGAACCCGCGGGCTCAGGCAATCCACTCACCTCAGCCTCCCAAAGGCGCGGGATTACAGGCTGAGCCACCGAGCCCGGCCTGACCCCCATCATAAAAAAAAAAAAAAAAAAAAAAAGCCGGGTGCGGTGGCTCAGCCTGTTATCCCACGCCTTGGGAGGCTGAGGTGAGTGGATTGCCTGAGCCTGCGGGTCCGAGATCTGCCTGGGCAGGTGAGACCTCATCTCTACAATAAATAAATTAAAAAAATTAGCCGGGCGTGGTAGCATGCGCCTGTAGTTCCAGCTACTTGGAAGGCTGAGGCAGAAGGATCGCCGGAGCCCAGCAGGTCGAGGCTGAGGTGGCCGGGAGCAGCCACTGCACTCCAGTCTGGGCGACAGTGAGACTCCAACTCAAAAAAAAAAAAAAAAAAAAAAGTCGGGTGCAGTGGCTCACGCCTATAATACCAGCACTTTGGGAAGCTGAGGTGAGAGGATTGCCTGAGCCCATGGTTCAAGACCAGTCCGGGCAACTTGGTGAGACCCC
Organism: Cephalopachus bancanus; assembly: GCA_027257055.1. Lineage (NCBI taxonomy): Eukaryota > Metazoa > Chordata > Mammalia > Primates > Tarsiidae > Cephalopachus > Cephalopachus bancanus. The sequence continues at coordinate 118,731 of JAPVLO010001333.1, read as the reverse complement.
CCCATCTCTACAATAAATCAAAAAATTAGCCAGGCGTGGTGGCACGTGCCTGTAGTTCCAGCTATTTGGAAGGCTGAGGCTGAAGGATCACCTGAGCCCAGCACGTCTAGGCTGCAGTGGCCGTGAGCATGCCACTGCACTCCAGACTGGGTGACAGAGTGAGACTCCAACTCAAAAAAAAAAAAAAAAGGCAGGCATATGGTGAATTTGGGACAAATACCTCAGAGAGAAGTGAAGGGAAGATCAGGAGAGGAGGTAGACTCATGTACCTAGCATTTTTGACACCATGAGTGGATATTTTTAATAATTAAGAAATGAAAGACTATGATAAGCCAGGCTTGGTGGCTCAGCCTATAATCCTGCGCTTCGGGAGGCTGAGGTGAGTGGATTGCCTGAGCCCGCGGGTTCGAGACCCGCCTGGGCAGCAAGACCTCATCTCTACAATAAATCAAAAAATCAGCCGGACGTGGTAGTGTGCGCCTGTAGTTCCAGCTACTTGGAAGGCTGAGGCGGAAGGATCGCTGGAGCCCAGCAGGTCGAGGCTGCGGTGGCCGGGAACGGCCACTGCACTCCAGTCTGGGTGACAGAGTGAGACTCCAACTCAAAAAAAAAAAAAAGAAAGAAAGACTATGATAATCAGAAAATAGACAATGAAAATCTTCTCTACTGATCTTTTCATATATGTTTTCCAGTTTAAAAAATTAAAATAAGCTCGGCTCAAGTGGCTCAGCCTGTAATCCCACGCCTTTGGGAGGCTGAGGTGAGTGGATTGCCTGAGCCTGCGGGTTCGAGACCCGCCTGGGCAGCGAGACCTCATCTCTACAATAAATCAAAAAATCAGCTGGGCATGGTAGCACATGCCTGTAATTCCGGCTACTCGGAAGGCTGAGGCGGAAGGATCGCTGGAGCCCAGCAGGTCGAGCCTGCGGTGGCCGGGAGCGGCCACTGCACTCCGGGCGACAGAGTAAGACTCCAACTCAGAAAAAAAAAGAAAAAAAAATTAAAATAAATATTATAGTACAAAAAAGGAAAAAGCACAACTGTGTATTCAAAAAAATCTTATATCTACCCTACCAGTTTGAACTTTGATCCTTTGATTGCACACTGATGCAATAATATTCTGTGTAAATAATAGTCCAGTAACCTAAATGAATTTTAATAAAGTCAAACCACCTGTAAAAGGTACAATTTGCCAGGCGCAGTGGCTCATGCCTGTAATCCCAGCACTTTGGGAGGCAGATGCAAGAGGATTGCTTGAGTCCAGGGGTTCGAGACCAGCCTGAGCAACTTGGCAAGACCTCATCTCTACAATAAATCAAAAAATTAGCCTGGCATGGTGACACATGACTGTGATTCCAGCTACTTGGAAGGCTGAGGTAGGATTGCCTAAGCCCAGAAGGTGGAGGCTGCAGTGGCTGTGAGTGTGCCACTGCACTCTAGCCTGGGCGATAGAGACTCCTATTTTTTGAAAAAAGGTATAATTTAGGCAACTACTAAATTGTACCATTGGTGTAACTTTGCATTTCCTTATTTTTCTTCTAGATTTAGAACAATCAATTAACCTTTTTATTTTTATTTTTTTGAGTTGGCGTCTCACTCTGTTGCCCAGACTGGAGTGCAGTGGCCGCTCCCGGCCACCGCAGCCTCGACCTGCTAGGCTCCGGCGATCCTTCCGCCTCAGCCTTCCGAGTAGCCGGAATTACAGGCGTGTGCTACCACGCCCGGCTGATTTTTTTTTTGTTTTTTTTTTTTCAATTGCAGAGATGAGGTCTCACTGCCCAGGCATGTCTCGAACACGCGGGCTCAGGCAATCCACTCACCTCAGCCTCCCAAAGCGTGGGATTACAGGCTGAGCCACCGAGCCAGGTTAAGGTTGGATAATTTATAAAGAGAAGAATTTTGGTTCACGGTTCTGCAGCCTGCACAAGAAGCATGGCACGGCTTCTGCTTCCTATGAGGGAGGCAGGGAGCTTCCAGTCATAGCAGAGGTGGAAGAGGAGCTGGCATATTACATGGCGAGAGGGGGAGCAAGGGAGAGGAGGGCGGTCACAGACTCTTTAACAACTAGATCTCAGATGAACTAACAGAGCCAGAGCTCGCTTATTACCACAGGGAGAGGGAGAGCACCGAGCCATTCCTGAGGGATCTGCCCCCATAACGTAAAGGCCTCCCACTAGAAGCCCCCTCCAACACTGGGGTCACACTTCAACATGAGAATTTCTGGCACGTCGTGATAATGAAAATCAGAGCAAATTTTAGTGAATTTTATTGCAAACAGAAGTATCAATAATAAAATTTTGCCGGGGCAGTGGTTTATGCCTGTAATCCCAGCACTTTGGGAGGCCGAAGCAGAAGAATTGCTTGAGTCCAGGAGTTCGAGACCAGCCTGGGCAACATAATAAGTCCTAATTTCTACAAAAAATTAGCTGGGCAGGTTACAGTGTCTCACGCCTGTAATCTCGGCATTTTGGGAGGCTGAGGCAGGCGAATTGCTTGAGCTCAGGAGTTCGAGACCAGCCTGGGTAACAGAATGAGACCTCATCATTATAAAAAAAATTTTTAAAGTAGTTGGGCAAAAGTAGTGGTGGCGCATGCCTGTAGTCGGAGCTACTTGGGAGGCTGAGATGGAAGAATCGCCTGAGCGCAGGAGGTCAATGCTGCCAAGAGCTATGATCATTGTGATCATGCCACTGCACTCTAACCTGGACAAAGAGGGAGACCCTGACACCAAAAATAAATAAATAAATAGCGGGGCATGGAGGCAAACACCTCCTGCTATTACTATTACTACTACTACTATACTACTACTACGTGGAAGGATCACCTGGGCCCAGGAGGTCGAGGCTGCAGTGAGCCATGATCGTGCCACTGCATTTCAGCCTGGGCAACAGAATGAAACCCAGATTCAAAAAATTAATAAAAAATAAAATTTTAATTTGTTTGCGCTGTTGCAGTGAAGCCTGCTACTCACTACAAAGTCCTTAGCAAAGATCTAAGAACAACTGGGAAACAGCGCACACAGCAGAGAGTGTGGTCTGCAGACTCTCCCGAGTGCACAGCACACACCTACCTGCTCACGCTCTGCCCGTGGACTGAGCTCCACCTTGCCCCTAATGGAGGAGGGGGCTACCATCAAGGAGGCTACTCGGTCCATGGCAAGCATTATTGGAGGCGGCTATGGACTGGGTGAGAGGGCTCTAGTGGGAGAAGGGCAATTGAGACTAACCTCTGCACTTCAGCACCAGTGTTCCTGTAGTCCCGGGTTAAGGCCAGATCCTGTGTGGGCAGGCATGCAACATTTCCTCATTTAACTATGCCTCCGTATCTCTTTGGAATTCAGATATTTTAAGTATATTTTAAAGTGAGTATAGGCCGGGTGCAGTGGCCCATGCCTGTAATCCAAGCAGTTTGGGAGGCAGAGGCGAGAGGATTGCCTGAACCCGGGGGTTAGAGACCAACCTGGGCAACTTGGCAAGATCTTGTCTCTATGATAAATCAAAAAATTAGCTGGGCATGGTGGTGTGCACCTGTAGTTCAAGCTACTTGGAAGGCTGAGGCGGAAGGATCGCCGGAGCCCAACAGGTCGAGGCTGCGGTGGCCGGGAGCCACTCCAGTCTGGGCCACAGAGTGAGACTCCATCTCAAAAAAAAATAATAATAATAACTCCATTGTGCGTATGTACCACATTTTTTTATCCAGTCCATTTTTTTTTTTTACTGGCTGAGCCACCGAGCCCAGCTTATCCCGTCCATTTTTGATGGACAGCAAAGTTGGTTCCATGTTTTTCCTATTGTGACTAGTGCTATAATAAATATGCGTGTGCAGGTATCTTTTTTGTTGAATGATTTAAGTTTCTCCTGGTATATTCCCAGCAGGGGGATTGCTGGGTCATATGGAAAGACAATGTCTAGTTCTTTCAGAAATTACTACACTGTTTTCTAAAAAGGTTGCACTAGTTTGCATTCCCACCAGCAATGTAGACACGTTCCTTTTTGTCCACATTCATTCTCGCCAGCATCTGTTATTGTTTGCTTTATTAATGATGGCCATTCTTACCGGGGTTAGGTGGTATCTCAATGTGGTTTTGATTTGCATCTCTCTTATGATTAGTGAGGCTGAACACTTTTTCATGTATCTGTTGGCTGTCCCTATATCTTCTTTTGAGAAGCGGTCTATTCATGTCTTTTGTCCATTTTTTAATGGGGCTGTTTTTTTCCTTTCAGCACATTGGAGTTCCTTGTAGATTCTGGATGTTAGGCCTTTGTCAGATATACAGTTGGCAAATATTTTTTCCCAGTCTGTGGGCTATCTACCTGCTCTCTTGATGGTTTCTTTGGCTTTGCAGAAGCTTGTCAGTTTGATGAGGTCCCGCTTGTCTATCTTAACTCTTTATGGCATGGGCACTTGGGGTTTGATCAAGAATCGGTTGCCAGTTCCAATTTCCATAAGGGTGACTCCTGTGTTTTCTAAGATTCTTATAGTTTGAGGTTTTAGGTTTAGGTCTTTGATTCATTTAGAGATGATTTTTGTGTATGATGATAGGTAGGGGCCCTGTTTCAATCTTCTGCATGTGGTCAGCCAGTTTTTCCAGCACCATTTACTGAATAGGTTCTCCTCTCCCCAGTGGTTCTTGATGGAGGCTTTGTCAAAGATGAGTTGGTTGAGAAATTGAAGTTTTGCTTCCGTAATCCCTATTCTATTCCATTAGTCCGTATGCCTATTCTTGTACCAATACCAGGCTGTTTTGATTATAATAAAGGTTGAAGTCTGGAAGTGTGATACCTCCTGCTATGTTTCTTTTGCTAAGGATTGTTTTGGTTAAAAGAAAGTCTATTTAAAGGACAGAGGAGGGAGGGCTTAGTTGTAATTCTCAAATTACTGACTTCATCTGGCCACCAGGGGGAGTCCAAACTGTGAGACACTATTTTTAACAGAGCCTGCTGTGGCTTTTTTCTTCAGGTGCAATCTTTGCCTTCGATCTCCTATATATGTATATATAGATCTGATATATGTATAAGTTAGGGGACAAAATTGCTTCAGACAGCTCAGTGCTGTTTTCTCCATAGTGTAATAATGCCTGCAGCTGTATTTTGTTTATTTTCTGCTTCACCAAAGTGGTTAAGACGCCAGTGTGACAAAGTGAGTGTTCTAACTGGATATGATTTTAACTACTACCTATGTGCAGAGAAGCCCTAGTAGATCATGTGGCAAAAAAACAAAGGAAATTCAGCTTTTCACAAAGATGTGTGTTTCTATTGCAGTTCAAATCAATCACTCGCAAAGGTGACCGAAAAAAGAATTTAGGGACCCTGTATGCCAAAGCAATAACAGGACCTCAGTCATTCTACAAGCAACACTAAAACTATGAAGTTAGAAATCCAACACAATCTAGTCCATTTCACAGATGAGGAACTGGGAAAATAAGCTTATACACAGAAGTTCCATCCAGTGTTGCAGTCAGTTGATCACTGATAGGCAAGAGGAATATTCCAGTGTCTGTGATTTGTAAGTAAAGAAACAGAGGTGATAGGTGCTTTTATAATGAGCATGTAACCAATTTCATGGAAATTGCCTCCATTTCATACTTCTGCTAAATCTACTAAAGGAAATAAGCCCAAAGTCATCAAAAATTTTAGAGTAGTTTGATTTAATGATTTTCCCCATTTATTTATTCAATCATTCATTCATTTGAATCAGGGTCTCACTTCGGTGGCTCAGGCTGGAGTGTAGCACAAACATGGCTCACCATAGCCTAAATCTCCTAGGGTCATATGATCCTTCTACCTCAGTCTCTTGAGTAGCTGGAACTATAGGCACATGCCAACACACTCAACTGTTTTTTTGTTGTTGTTGTTGTTTTTTTAGTTGAAGTCTCACTCTGTTGCCTAGACTGGAGTGCAGTGGCGCGCCCACGGCCACCTCAGCCTTAACCTGCTGGGCTCAGGCGATCCTTCTGCTTCAGCTTTCCAAGTAGCTGGAACTACAGGCATGCACCACCATACCCAATTAATTTTTTTATTTATTGTAGAGATGAGGTCTCGCCAAGTTGCACAGGCTGGTCTTGAACTCGTGGGTTCAGGCAATCCTCTCACCTCAGCCTCCCAAAATGCTGGGATTATAGGCGTGAGCCACCACGCCCAGCCTTCAGCTAATTTTTAAATTATTGTGTGGAGACAAGGACTCACTATGTTGCCTAGGCTGGTCTGGAGCTCCTGGGCTCAAACAGTCCTTCTGTCTTGGTCTTCCAAAGTGCTGGGATTATAAATGTGAGCCACCATGCCTGGCCTGTCCTTTTATTTATTTATTTATTTATTATCTTATCTACTTATTTTTTTTGAGTCGGAGTCTCACTCTGTCACCCAGACTGGAGTGCAGTGGCCGCTCCCGGCCACCGCAGCCTCGACCTGCTGGGCTCCAGTGATCCTTCCGCCTCAGCCTTCCGAGTAGCTGGAACTACAGGTGCGCGCTACCACACCCGGCTCGTTTTGATTTATTGTAGAGATGAGGTCTTGCCAAGTTGCCCAGGCAGGTCTCGAACCCAAGGGCTCAGGCAATCCACTCACCTCAGCCTCCCAAGGCGCAGCCTTACAGGCTGAGCCACCGAGCCCGGCTATCGTCCTTTTATTTTTAACTATGCTTTCTGGAGTCTCTTGTAATTCTCCAAGGTAGAAGTAAATCAATTGGACAAACAGGGCTTGGTGGCTCAGCCTGTAATCCCAGTGCTTTGGGAGGCTGAGGTGAGTGGATTGCCTGAGCCTTCGGGTTCAAGACTCGCCTGGGCAACTTGGCAAGACCTCATTTCTACAATAAATCAAAAAATCAGCCGGGCGTGGTAGCCCGCACCTGTAATTCCGGCTACTTGGAAGGCTGAGGCGGAAGGATCTCCAGAGGCTGGCAGGTCGAGGCTGCGGTGGCCGGGAGCGAGGGAGTGAGACTCCAACTCAAAAAAAAAAAAAAATACCTGGAACAACAGGCGTGCGCTAGCAAGTCCACCTAATTTTTGATTTATTGTAGAGATGAGGTCTTGCCAAGTTGCCCGGGTGGGTCTCAAACCCGTGGACTCAGGCAATCCACTCGCTTTAGCCTTCCAAAGTGCTAGAATTACAGGCTGAGCCACCGAGTCTGGCCAATGATTGCTTCTTGAGTGATAGGATTGTAGATGATGTTTATTTCCTGGTTACCTTTTTTTTTTCTTTTTTTTTCTTTTTTAAGTCAATGTCTCACTCTGTCACCCAGGCTGGAGTGCAGTGGCACAATCACAGCCACTGCAGTCTTGGCCTCCTGGGCTTAGGGGATTCTTTTGTCTCAGCCCCCTGAGTAGCTGGTGCTGCAGGAGCATGCTACCCCATCTGACTAATTTTATATTTTTTTGTAGAGACAAGGTCTCACTGTGTTGCCCAGGCTGAACTTGAACTCCTGGACTAGAGCAATCCTCTTGCCTCACTTTCCCAAAGTGCTGGGTTTACAGTTGTAAGCCACCACACCCATCCAGTTACCTTTATTTTCTAGATTTCCTTTAATAAACAGGAGTTATGTTGGTAGTAAAAATATTTTTTAAAAAATCTACTATGCTCTAATACACTAAATCTAGAGAAGTCTCATATCATGACCAGATAAATACAGTTCTGGACTTTTTCCAAAGTTCTTACTCCTATTAAATAGAGCTTTTTTGGACCTGCTCTACTTGATGATAATCATTCCCATTCCAGGCAGAGGTTAGGGAACAGACATTCTGTCTCCTTTGGGTCTTAGAGTTGGAGCAGTCACAGAGCTGGCTCAGAAAGATGGTTCTTGTTAGGAGAAAATACTGAGTCTGGCCTGGCTACAAAGTGTGTGTGTGTGTGGTGTGTGTGTGTGTGTGTGTGTGTGTGTGTTGTGTGTTGAGACTTCGACTCAAAAACAAACAGGCTGAGCATGGTGGTGCACGCCTGTAATCCCAGCACTTTGGGAGGTGGAGGCAAGAGGACTGCCTGAGTCCAGGGGTTTGAGAACAGCCTGAACAATATGGCGAGACTTCCATCTCTACAATAAATGAAAAATTAGTCGGGCATGGTAGCGCGCGCCTATAGTTCCAGCTACTTGGAAGGCTGAGGTGGAAGGATTGCAGGAGCCTAGCAGGTCAAGGCTGCGGTGGCCGGGAGCAAGGGCCACTGCCCTCCAAAAAAAAAAAATTAGCCAGGTATGGTGCCATGTGCCTATGATTCTAGCTACTTAGAAGGCTGAGGTGGAAGGATCACCTGCTGGCAGGTTGAGGCTGGTTTCGAACCTCAGGATTCAGGCAGTCCTCTCGCCTCTGCTTCCCAAAGTGCTGGGTTACAGGAATGGGCCACCATGTCTGACCGCGTTTAATTTGGGTTTTTTTTTTTTTTTTTTTTTTTTTTGCGTTCGAGTCTTACTCTGTAACCCAGACTGGAGTGCAGTGGCCGCTCCCGGCCACCGCAGCCTCGACCTGCTGGGCTCCGGCGATTCTTCCGCCTCAGCCTTACGAGTAGCTGGAACTACAGGCACGCGCTACCACTACTTTTTGTTTATTGTAGAGATGAGGTCTCATTAAGTTGTCCAGGCGGGTCTTGAACCCGCAGGCTCAGGCAATTCACTCACCTCAGCCTCCCAAAGGCGCAGGATTACAGGCTGAGCCACCGAGCCCGACTTAATTTGGGTATTTACGCGTATCTAGCAGTGAAGTTGCTGGTTCATAGAGTAATTCTATGTTGAACTTTTTTGAGTTGGAGTCTCACTCTGTCGCCCAGACTGGAGTGCAGTGGCCGCTCCTGGCCACTGCAGCCTCGACCTGCTGGGCTCCGGCGAACCTTCCGCCTCAGGCTTCCAAGTAGCTGGAACTACAGGTGCGTGCTACCACACCCGGCTGATTTTTTGATTTATTGTAGAGATGAGGTCTCGCTGCCCAGGCGGCTCTCGAACCCTCAGGCTCAGGCAATCCACTCACCTCAGCCTCCCAAAGGCGCGAGATTACACTCTGAGCCCCCAAGCCCGGCTTATGTTGAACTTTTTGAGGTCCACCAAACTGTTTTTCTTACTGGCTGCACCACTTTACATTCCCACCAGCAATGAACGAAGGTTCCACTTCCTCTACATCCTTACCTAAACTTATTTTCCAGTTAAAAAAAAAAACTAGCTGGGCTCGGTGGCTCAGCCTGTAATCCCAGTGCTTTGGGAGGCCAAGGCGAGTGGATTGCCTGAGCCCGCGGGTTCGAGGCCTGCCCAGACAACTTGGTAAGACCTCATCACTACAATAAATCAAAAAATTAGCTGGATGTGGTAGTGCGCACCTGTAATTCCAGCTACCTGGAAGGCTGAGGCGGAAGGATTGCCGGAACCCACCAGGTCGAGGCAGCGGTGGCTGGGAGCGGCCACTGCACTCCAGTCTGGGCAACAGAGTGAGACTCCGACTCAAAAAAAAAAAAACCAAAAAACTAATACTCATCCTAATGGGTGTGAGAGCTACCCACATTTCTTTTCTTTTTCTTTTTCTTTTTTTGAGTCAGAGTCTCATTCTGTCACCCAGGCTGGAGTGCAGTGCAGTCACTTTACCTGCTCGGCTCAGGCAATCCTTCCACCTCAGCCTTCCAATTAGCTGGAACTGCAGGCATGTGCCACCACGCCAGGCAAATTTTTTGCTTTATTGTAGAGACAAGGTCTCGTCAATTTGCGAAACTGGTTTCAAACCCCTGGACTCAGTCCTCTCTCCTCTGCCTCCCAAAGTGCTAGGACGTGAGCCACCACGCGCAGCTCCACCAATGTTTCACATGTTCTGTGTCTCCTTAGCAGGCACACTGCAAACAAACAATGATACTTGTTTGTTAAGATTTGCCAAGTAATTAATATTTGGCCCCTGGGCAGTTGAAATGCAAAGTTTGCTCCCTTTCCTTTCCCATCCCAGGACACCTCCTAAACACTTTGCCTAGGAAAACAGGCAAGGAGCCAGAGGACCATGGGAAGGCATGACAGGGAGGGCAGAAGGATTCCCAGGGAGATGCTGGGAGGGGTAGGCACAGTCTGGAGGAAAGCAAAAGGACACAAGAAAGAGATGAAGTGAGTGGTGAGGAGAGAGAGAGAAAGACCTAAGGGCTGAGAGCATCTGGACAAAGCCTGTCTCCAGAAAAGCCTGTTTGGCAGCTCAGAAGGGGAAAGGGTAAAAGTCATAGCTTCTGATTTGAGCATTTAAAAACATATCTGGACATGATCCTTTTACATTTTTATCTTTTTTGGTTACTTTACTAATCCCCACCATGCTTTAAGGGATTTCTGAAATTAACCCGGGCATGACACAATCACAAAATTATTCAGGCATCAGCAATGAAACTCCTTGCACTAGTTTTGAAAATAGATGTCTGGGTGTGAGCAAGCAGGTAATTACCAAACTTGCAGGTCTGATACACCTTTCCACCCCACAAAGCACTTCTTGGATCAACAACATTCTTTAGGTTTTAAAAGAAAACAATTCCATTTCCTAATTTTTGCTGGAATTCTTAGATTTTAATAGATTTCTATTTTAACTCTGAAGAATTAACTTTCTTTTCTTTTTTTTTCTTTTTTTATATTTTATTTTAAAGATATGGGGTGCAATTCGGGATTAGGTATACAAGTAGACATCATACAGGTAAAGTTTGGGCCTCCCTTTTGGTCCCCACTTCTCCTGGTTTGAGATCAGATACCCTTATTGATGATGTGTCCCCACCCCCATCCTGGCAGTATCCCGCTACTGCCAATCCCTGAATTAATTTTCAAGCTTCAGATAGAAAATGTAAAAAGTGTACATGTTGTTATTGTTGCTGAAATCAACTCCTATTCCTAATGATGTATTTTCTACGTTTCACACCTGAGCTTGGTGGCCTAAAAAGAGGTTTTTCTTAAATTTTAAAATTGAAAACAGCACTTGTGAAAAATATTAATCTTGGAAAATATTTTAAATTATCTTAAAATTTTTTTATATAAAAATATTTTGAGCTGGACACAGTGGCTCATGCCTGTAATCCCAGCACTTTGGGAGGTAGAGATGAGAGGATTGCCTGAGCTCAAGGGTTTGAGACCAGCCTGAGTAACTTGGTGAGACCTCATCTCTACAGCAAATCAAAAAATTAGCTGGACGTAATGGCACACACTTGTGGTTTCAGCTACTTGGAAGACTGAGACAGAAGGATCATCTGCCTAGTAGGCCGAGGCTGCAGTGGCCGTAAGCATGCCACTGCACTCTAGCCTGGGCAACAGAGTGACACTCCAACTCAAAACAAAAAACAAACAAATATATGTATATTTTTTGAATGAAATTTTGATCCATTATGCTGCTCTCCAAAACTAATTTTATTTCTAGGCATAACTAACTAGATGGCTTTGGAAACCTTCAGGGAAATCCCAATGTGTTTACGGACATAATACAGGTGATTTACTAAGACAAAATGTCCTTCTGAGTCAAAATTGTTTATACTGTACTTACACTGACACAAAAGGCATAAGAAGGAATTTCAGGCTGAAATATTAAGGTCCAAGGTAGGAATTATCTCAACTATTACTATGTGACATTTAAGACCTATTTATTTATTTATTTATTTATTGAGTTGGAGTCTCACTCGGTCGCCCAGACTGGAGAGCAGTGGCCTCTCCTGGCCACCGCAGCCTCGACCTGCTGGGCTCCGGCGATCCTTCCGCCTCAGCCTTCCAAGTAGCCGGAACTACAGGCATGCGCTACCACGCCCCCTGATTTTTTTTATTTATTGTAGAGACGAGGTCTCGGGTGCCCAGGCGGGTCTCGAACCCGCAGGCTCAGACAATCCATTCACCTCAGCCTCCCAAAGGTGCGGGATTACAGGCTGAGCCACCGAGCCCGGCTTCAAGACCTATTTATTTACAACCTATCTTCTCTCCCTTAATTGTTTTTTTATTTTAAGAGTCAGGGTGAGCCAGACACGATGGCTCACACCTGTAATTCCAGCACTTTGGGAAGCTGAGGTGAGAGGATTGCCTGAGCCCACGAGTTTGAGATCAGCCTGGGGAACTTGGCAAGACCTCATCTCTACAATAAATAAATAAAAAGTAGCTGATATGGTGACACGCACCTGTGTTTCCAGTTACTTGGAAGGCTGACGTGGAAGGATCACCTGAGCTCAGCAGGTCGAGGCTGTGGTGGCTATGAGCGTATCACTGCATTCTAGCCTGGGTGACAGTGAGACACTGGCTCAAAAAAAAAAAGAGGGGGGTCTCTTCTAGCCAAGGTCTGTTGCCTGGGCTGGAAGCAGTGGAGTGATCATAGCTCACTGTACTTCAAACTCTTAGGCTCATGCAATCCTCTGGCCTCAGTCTCCGAAGTGGACAGAACTATAGGTGTGTGCCACCACACCCAGCTATTTTTTGTTGTTGTTTTGTAGAGGTAGGGGTGTCTCACTATATTGCACAGGCCTCAAGCAATTCTCCTGCCTCAGCCCCCAAAAGTACTGGGATTAAGGTGTGAGCCACGTCACTCGGCATCTTTTTTTAATACTTATTAATTAATTTCCGTATACTATAGCGTCAGCCAAACAGTAGTCATTGAACCTCCTTTGTGAACACCACACTGGCAGGTATCATGGAAATGAAATAAAGCATAATTCTTTTTTTTTTTTTTGAGTTAGAGTAGCCCAGGCTGGAGTGCAGTGGCACGCTCACGGCCAACGCAACCTTAACCTGCTGGGCTCAGGTGATCCTTCCACTTCAGCTTTCCAAGTAGCTGGAATTACAGGCACACTTCACCATGCCCAGCTAATTTATTATTATTATTATTTATTTTTTGAGTTGGAGTCTCACTCTGTCGCCCAAGCTGGAGTGCAGTGGCATGTTCACGATCACCGCAGCCTTGACCTGTTGGGCTCAGGCAATCCTTCTGCCTCAGCCTTCCAAGTAGCTGGAACTACAGCTGCGCTACCATTCCCAGCTTAGTTTTTTATTTATTGTAGAGACGAGATCTCACCAAGTTGTCAACTTGCCTCGGCCTCCCAAAGTGCTGGTATTAAAGACTTGTGCCTGAGGTGGAAGGATCGCCAGAGCCCAGCAGGGGAGGCTGCAGTGGCCGGGAGCGGCCACTGCACTCCAGTCTGGGCGACAGAGTGAGACTCCAACTCAAAAAAAAAATAAAAAAAGACTTGTGCCACCGCGCCCCGGGACTTTTCTTAAAGTTTTAACATTTATTTATTTATTTATTTATTGAGTTGGAGTCTCACTCTGTCGCCCAGACTGGAGTGCGGTGGCCAGGAGCCTCAGCCTTCCAAGTTGCTGGAACTACAGGCGTGCACTACCACGCCCAGCTAATTTTTGATTTATTGTAGAGATAAGGTCTCGCCAAGCTGCCCAGGCGGGTCTCGAACCCGCAGACTCAGGCAATCCACTCACCTCAGCCTCCCAGCGGCGTGAGATTACAGGCTGAGCCACCAAGCCTGGCTAACATTTTAACACTTAATATGGTCAGGCGCAGTGGCACACTCCAGTAATACATGCAATTTGAGAGGCTGAGGTGGGAGGATCACTTCAGTCCAAGAGTTGGAGACCTTCCTGGGCAACATAGCAGAAACTCATCACTAAAAAAAAAATTTTTTTTAATTTAGGGCCAGATGTACTGACTCAAGTCTGTATTCGCAGCATTTTGGGAGGCCGAGGAGAGAAGATTGTCTGAGTCCAGGGGTTCGAGACGAGCCTGAGCAACTTAGAGAGATTCCCATCTCTACAAAAAATTAGCTGGGCGTGGTGGGGCACGCCTGTAGTTCCAGCTACTTGGAAGACAGGTGGAAGGATCGCCTGAGCCCAGCAGGTTGTGGCTGCAGTGGCTGTAGGTATGCCACTGCACTCTAGCCTGGGCGACAGTGAGACTCTGACTCAAAAAAAAAAAAAAAAAAAGCCGGGCTCGGTGGCTCAGCCTATAATCCCGCGCCTTTGGGAGGCTGAGGTGAGTGGATTGCCTGAGCCCGCAGGTTCGAGACCCGCCTGGGCAGCGAGACCTCATCTCTACAATAAATCAAAAAATCAGCCGTGCATGGTAGTGCATGCCTGTAATTCTGGCTACTTGGTAGGCTGAGGCGGAAGGATCGCTGGAGCCCAGTAGGTTGAGGCTGCGGGTGACCGGGAGCAGCCACTGCACTCCAGTCTGGGCGACAGAGTGAGACTCCAACTCAAAAAAAAAAAAGAAAAAAGAAAAAAATTAGCCAAACATAGTGGCATATGACTGTAGTCCCAGCTATTCAGGAGACTGAAAAGCAAGAATCCCCTGAACCTAGGAGGGAGGTAAGCCATGAGTATGTCATTGCACTCCAGCCCGGACGACAGAGTGAGGCCCAGTTACAAAAAAAAAGGCAGGACTCAGTGGCTCATCCTGTAATCCCAGTACTTTGGGAGGCTGAGGCGAGTGGATTGCCTGAGCCCGCGGGTTCGAGACCCGCCTGGGAAAATTGTGAGACCTCATCTCTACAATAAATCAAAAAATTAGCCGGGCATGGAGCGCCCCGTAGTTCCAGCTGCTTGGAAGGCTGAGGCGGAAGGATCCCCGGAGCCAGCAGGTCGAGGCTGCGGGGCCCGGGGAGCGGACTGCACTCCAGTCTGGGCAGCAGAGTGAGACTCCAACTCAAAAAAAAAAAAAAAAAAGTCCATCTCTCTGAAATGAACTATGTAAATTCCTAAGGACAGGAATAAAAACTAATTTTTTGTAGAGATGGGATCTCTCCAAGTTGCTCAGGCTGAAATTTAAAAAATTTCCTAAGGACAGGAATAAAAACTGTCCAGGAAGCAGGTTTTATTCTTCCACGATTCCTCACACTGCAATAAATATTTGCTGAAATATATCAACAGAAGAGCAACAACTTACAATAGCATATGTTCATGCAATTTCTTAGTTTTAAACTTAGCACATGATTTTCAAGAGGAACTTTCTAAATTGGTGGCTCAAAAAAAAAATTCAGCCAGGAGCTATGGCTCACACATGTACTCACCTTCCAGCACTTTGGGAGGTAGAGGCAAGAGGATTGCCTGCGCCTAACAGTTTGATACTAGCCTGGGCAACTTGCCAAGACCTCATCTCTATAATAAAAAATAAAAATTAGCCTGGTGTGGTGAAACTCACCTGTAGTTTCAACATGGAAGGCTGTGGCAGAATGACAGTCTGAGTCCAGCAGGTTGAGGCTGTGGTAGCCATGAGCGTGACACTGCACTCCAGTGTGGCAATAGAATGGGAATCCAACTCAAAAGAAAAAAAAATCAAAAAAATAAATAGATGGTTCAATTTTCAAGCTGGTAATCCAAACTGATAAAAATTGGAGATTAACCATCAAACCCACAATACTGGAAGTTGAATTTTAATACTATACTAGTCTTGGAGAGCAGGGGCATGTATACCTTGGTTTACCAGTAAGCCTACATTTGCTGCACGTAACAGCAATCAACTCCGGGGGAGCCTGATGTGTAAAAGAATATAATAAAGGAAGCAGTATGGGCTATGCACAGTGGTTCAAGCCTGTAATCTCAGTACTTAGGGAGGCCGAGGTGAGAGGATTGCCTGAGCCCAGAGGTTCAAGACCAACTTGGGCAACTTGATGAGATCTAATCTCTACAATAAATCAAGAAAAATTAGTTGGGTGTGGTGGCACATAAAAGAATATAATAAAGAAAGCAGTACAGACTGTGCACAGTGGTTCAAGCCTGTAATCTCAGCTGCTTAGAAGGCTGAGACGGTAGGATCGCCTGAGCCAAGTCAGTCGAGGCTGTGGTGGCCATGAGTGTGCCACTGCACTCCAGCCTGGGCAACAGTGAGACTGACTCCAAAAAAAAAAAAAGTGTGTTCTCCCCAAAATTCATATGTTGAAACCTAATTCCTAAGGTGGTATTAAAAGGTGGGGCCTTTGAGAGGTGATTATGCCATGGTGTTCCAACCTCAAAAATGGGATGCATGCCCTTATGAAAGAGGCCTGAGGGAGCTTCTGCCAGGTAAGGACACAACAAGAAGGTACCATCTAGCCGGGGTCGGTGGCTCAGCCTGTAATCCCACGCCTTTGGGAGGTTGAGGTGAGTGGATTGCCTGAGCCCCGGGTTCGAGACCCACCTGGGCAACTTGGTAAGACCTCATCTCTACAATAAATCAAAAAATTAACCGGGTGCGGTAGTACGCGCCTGTAGTTCCCGCTACTCGAAGGCTGAGGGGAAGGATCGCCGGGGCCCAGCAGGTCGAGGGTGTGGTGGCCGGGAGCGGTCACTGCACTCCAGTCTGGGCGACAGAGTGAGAATCCAACTCAAAAAAAAAAAAAAAAGGTACCATCTGTGAGGAATGAACCTCGCCAGCTACTAAATCTTCTGGTGTCTTGATCCTGGACTGTCCAGCCTCCAGAACTGTGAGCTATAAATTATGTTGTTTATAAATTACCTGGTCTAAATTATTTTGTTATAGTTGCACAAATGGACTAAGACACCTTTTTTTTTTTGAGTTGGATCTCACTCTGTGGTCCAGGCTGGAGTGCAGTGGCACACTAATGGCCACTGCAGCCTTGACCTGCTGGGCTCCTTCTGCCTCAGCCTTCCAAGTACCTGAAATCTATAGGCCTGCACCACCACACCTGGCTAATTTTTTTGATGTATTATAGAGATGAGGTCTTGCCAAGTTGCTCAGGCTGGTCTCGAACCCCTGAGCTCAGGCAATCCTCTAGCCTCCACCTCCCAAAGTGCTACGATTACAGGTGTGAACCACCTTGCCCAGCTCTACGTTACCTCGTCCTTCCTGGTCTTTGTTTGCATGAAGTGCCAGTTCCATTTGAATTATTCTTTCTCTTTCTGTCTGCCTGGAAATGTGCTTGTCTTTTAGGATTCACCTTAAATGAAATGATCTCCTTGAAGCCTTCCATGTCCTTTCCCTGAATTGTGCTTTCTTTTTTTTTTTTTTTTTTTTTTTGAGTTGGAGTCTCACTCTGTTACCCAGATTGGAGTGCAGTGGCCGCTCCCGGTCACCGCAGCCTCGACCTGCTGGACTCCGGCGATCCTTCCACCTCAGCCTTCCAAGTAGCTGGGAACTACAGGCGCATGCTACCACACCCGGCTTATTTTTGATTTATTGTAGAGATGTGGTCTCGTCAAGTTGCCCGGGTGGGTCTCGAACCCGCGGGCTCAGGCAATCCATTCACCTCAGCCTCCCAAAGCTCAGGATTACAGGCTGAGCCACCGTGCCCGGCTCGAATTGTGCTCTTACAGTGCATTCTGTGCTCCTCTATCATACTGCTTCCTTTTTTCTTTTTTTTTTGAGTTGGAGTCTCACTGTATTGCCTGGGCTGGAGTGCAGAGGCACACTCACAGCCACCGCAGTCTAGACCTGCTGGGCTCAGGCGATCCTTCCGCCTCAGCCTTCCAAGTAGCTGGAACCACAGGCGCGCATCTCCACACCCGGCTAATTTTTTTATTTACTGTAGAGATGAGGTCTCACCAAGTTGTCCAGGCTAGTCTCAAACCCCTGGGGTCTGGCAATCCTTTCGCCTCGGCCTCCCAAAGTGCTGCGATTACAGGCTTGAGCCACCGTGCCTTTTTGAGTCAGACTCTCACTGTTGCCTAGGCTGGAGTGCAGTGGCACACTCATGGCCACCGCAGCCTTGACCTAGTAGTGGGCTCAGGCGATCCTTCCGCCTCAGCCTTCGAAGTAGCTGGAACCACAGTTATGTGCCACCACACCCAACTAATTTTTCTTGATTTATTGTAGAGTCTAAGTCTCATCAAGTTGCCCAAGTTGGTCTCGAACCTCTAGGCTCAGGCAATCCTCTTGCCTCGGCCTCCCAAAGTGCTGAGATTACAGGCTTGAGCCACTGTGCATGGCCCATACTGCTTCCTTTATTACATTCTTTTACACATCAGGCTCCCCCAGAATTGATTCCTGCTACATACAGCAAATGTAGGCTTACTGGTAAACCAAGATATACATGTCCCTGCCCTCCTAGACTAGTATAGTATCAAAATTCAACTTCAGTATTGTGGGTTTGATGGCTAATCCCCAATTTTTATCAGTTTGGACCACCAGCTTGAAAATTGAACCATCTATTTATTTATTTAATTGTTTGTTTGGTTTGGTTTTGGGGTGTTTTTAATTGTATCCCCACTCTGTTGCCCAGGCTGGAGTGCAGTGTCACGCTCATGGCTACTACAGCCTCAACCTGCTGGACTCAGACGATCATTCTGCCACAGCCTTCCATGTAGCTGAAACTGTAGTTGAGTTTATGACAGTTAATTTTTTATTTTTATTTTTTTTTTACACAGACGAGGTCGTGATAAGTTGCCCAGGCTAGTCTTAAACCCCAGGGCGCAGGCAATCCTCTTTCCTCCATCTCCCAAAGTGCTGAGAGGTGAGAACAGGTGTGAGCCACAGCACCTGGATGAATTTTTTTTTGAACCACCAATTTAGAAAGTTCCTGTTGAAAATCATGTGCTAAGTTTTGAAAACTAATAAACTATAGAAACATATGCTATTGTAAGTTGTTGCTCTTCTGTTGATATATTTCAGCAAATATTTATTGCAGTGTGAGGAATCATGGAAGAATAAAACCTGCTTCCTGGACAGTTTTTATTCCTGTCCTTAGGAATTTACTTAGTTCATTTCAGAGAGATGGACATTTAAATAACTCATTCAGCTGGGCTTGGTGGCTCTGCCTGTAATCCTGCGCCTTTGGGAGGCTGAGGTGAGTGGATTGCCTGAGCCTGCGGGTTCAAGACCTGCCTGGGCAACTTGGCGAGACCTCATCTCTACAATAAAGCAAAAATGAGCCGGGCATGATAGCGCGCGACTGTAGTTCCAGCTACTTGGAAGGCTGAGGCAGACGGATCGCCAGAGCCCAGCAGGTCGAGGCTGCGGTGGCCGGGAGCTGCCACTGCACTCCAGTCTGGGTGACAGAGTGAGACTCCAACTCAAAAAAAAATTTAAAAAATAAATAAATAAATAACTCATTACAGATGGCAAAATGTAAACCTGTGCCAGGCTTCCATTATTAGCAACAGAAAGCTCTAACTGGTATAACCAGTCTCCGTGTTAAGCAATAAGAATATGCTAATAAAAACAGATGTGGCTCTTATCTGAAGATGCTGATTTTCCAGAATTGCTTGGGGGGAGTAGTAAGGATTATATAAGCAAACAAAATTGAGTTATATAAAATGTATGAGACCAAAAGGAAACAATCCTCAAGTCTACCTGGGACTTTACAGAAGAAGAAGCTTGTGGTCTGTTTCCTGAGACAGAAGTAGAAATTTATGGATAAAGAAATTTGAAAGGTCAGGCACGGTGGTGCACACCTGTAATCCCAGCACTTTGGGAGGCCAACGCAGGAGAATCTCTTGAGGCCAGGAGTTCAAGACCAGCCTGGGCAATGTAGCAAGACTCTACACAAAGAAAAAGAAAAGCAAGAAAGGCCATAGCAAGAAGAGGGAACCATAGGTAGGAAGAAAAAAACATGACTTATTTGGGAGAATTGCAAGTATATTTTAGAATGTTAAAAATACCTTGTACGAGCCGGGCTCGGTGGCTCAGTTTGTAATCCCGCGACTTTGGGAGGCTGAGGTGAGTGGATTGCTTGAGCCGCGGGTTCAAGACCCGCCTGGGCGGAGAGACCTCATCTCTACAATAAATCAAAAAATCACTGGCGTGGGAGCGCATGCCTGTAATTCCCGTACTTGGAAGCTGAGGCGGGAAAGGGTCACTGGAGCCCAGCAGGTCGAGGCTGCAGTGGCCGGGAGCGGCCACTGCACTCCAGTCTGGGCGACCGAATGAGACTCCAACTCAAAAAAAAAAAAAAACCCTTGTATGGGATGATAGTTACAAGACATTCAAGAGTTTTAGGGCCAGCACCATGGTTTGTGCCTATAATCGTAGCAGCTTGAAAGGCTGAAGCGGGACGATCACTTGAGCCCAGGAGTTGTACGGTACAGTGAGCTATGATAGAGTCACTGCATTCCAGTCTGGGTGACAGAGTAAGACCTCTATATCTAAAAAAATAATAATAATGCCGGGCTCGGTGGCTCAGCCTGTAATCCCGCGCCTTTGGGAGGCTGAGGTGAATGGATTGCCTGAGCCCGCAGGTTCGAGACCCGCCTGGGCAGCGAGACCTCATCTCTATAATAAATTAAAAAAAAAAAAAATCAGCCGGGCGTGGTAGCGCATGCCTGTAATTCCGGCTACTCGGAAGGCGGAGGCGGAAGAATCGCCAGAGCCCAGCAGATCGAGGCTGCAGTGGCCGGGGGCGGCCACTGCACTCCAGTCTGGGCGACAGAGTAAGACTCCAACTCAAATAAATAAATAAATAAATAAAATAATAATAATAATAAAATAATTGTTTTTTTTTTAGTTGGAGTCTTACTCTGTCGCCTAGGCTGCAGTGCAGTGGCAGGATCCTGGCCACCCCAGCGTCGAACTCCTGGGCTCTGGCCATCCTTCTGCCTCAGTCTTCCAAGTAGCCAGAACTACAGACCCACACTACCAGGTCCGGCTAATTTTTTTTTAATTACTTATTGTAGAGATGAGGTCTCACCAAATTGCCCGGGCTGGTCTTTTTTTTTTTTTTTTTTTTTTTGAGTTGGAGTCTCACTCCGTCGCCCAGACTGGAGTGCAGTGGCCGCTCCCGGCCACCGCAGCCTCGACCTGCTGGGCTCCGGCGATCCTTCCACCTCAGCCTTCCCAGTAGCCAGAATTACAGGCATGCACTACCATGCCCGGCTGATTTTTTTTTTTTGATTTATTGTAGAGATGAGGTCTCGCTGCCCAGGTGGGTCTCGAACCCGAGGGCTCAGTCAATCCACTCACCTCAGCCTCCCAAAGGCGCGGGATTACAGGCTGAGCCACCGAGCCCGGCTCCGGGCTGGTCTTGAACCTGTGGGCTCAGGCAATCCACTTGCCTTGGCCTCCCAAAGGGCGGGGATTACAAACTGAGCCTCTTAGCCTGGCCCAAAAAAAGAGTTTTAGCCAGGCGCAGTGGCTCATGCCTGTAATTCCGGCACTTTGGGAGGCGGTGGCAAGAGGACTGCCTGACTCCGGGGTTCAAGACCACCTGGGCAACTTGGTGAGACTTTGTCTCTGCAATAAATTAAAAAACTAGCCAGGCGTGTTGGCATGCGCTTGTGGTTCCAGCTACTTGGAAGGCTGAGGCAGAAGGATCGTCTAAGCACAGCAGGTCAAGGCTGCCACTGCTCTCCAGCCTGAGCAACAGAGTAAGACTCCAATTCAAAAAAAAGGAAAGAAAGAAATATAACTGCAGACTACCCAGGCTAGACTGAAAGAAAGGAGGAGCTAGAAAAAAGGTGTGAGAGGGGAGGAGTGGAGAGGAGGAAGTTGTTTAGATGACAGATAACACAGGCATCAATTCAAATGACTGCAGTGAGAAGGACTGATTCCAGAGATATTCAAAAGGTAATTGACAGACTTGAACTCTCTTGACTGTGGGAACTCAGGGAAATGTAGCATGGGTTAAGATAAAGAATACAGCACTGAGTAATTGGTAATAACAAAGATAAGGCACACAGGGAAGGAGCAGGTTTGGGAAAAGATAATGCAACACCTCCAGAAGGATATGTCTGCAAGTCAGGTCTAGAGCTCAGGAGATGGGGATGAAGGAGTCATCGCAAGACAGTAATTAAAGGAATGGAAGTAGGTGAAATTGCCTGGGAGAGTATGAAGAATGAGAAGGGAAGAAGAGGGCCCAAGCAGAAGCTTGATGAGTAGCAAGTCTCCAAAGATGGCCCCGATGACCTCACCTCCCCCTTCATTCCCTTGTGCACATTGAACCTGGACCGACAATATTTTATATTTTTATTATGGTCATGGTTGCAAGACCACACCCATTTGCAAGACCTCATCAAATTGTACACCTAGAAAGGTATGTTTTATAGATCAATTATACTCCAACAGATCTGATTTACTAAAAAAAAAGAATAAGGCCGGTGCGGTGACTCAAACCTGTAATCTCAGCATTTTGGGAGGCCAAGGAGAGAGGATTGCCTAGGCCCAGGGTTTCCAGACCAGCCTAGGCAACTTGACGAGACCTCATCTCTACAATAAATCACAACATTAGCTGTGCCTGGTATCGTGCGTCTGTAGTTTCAGCTACTTGGAAGGCTGAGGCGGAAGGATCACTGGAACCCAGCAGGTCAAGGCCACCCAGGCGATGGCCTCCAGTCTGGGCAACAGAGTGAGACTTCAACTTAAAAAAAAAAAGGCCAGGCTTGGTGCTTCAGCCTGTAATCCCAGCACTTTGGGAGACCGAGGTGAGTGGATTGCCTGAGCCTGCGGGTTTGAGACCAGCCTGGGCAATTTGGTGAGACCTTGTCTCCACAATAAATCAAAATTTTTTTTAAATTATCCAGGCATGGTAGCGCGCACCTGTAGTTCTGGCTACTCGGAAGACTGAGGGGGAAGGATCGCCTGAGCCAAGCAGTCGAGGCTGCGGTGGTTGTGAGCATGCCACTGCACTCCAACCTGGGTGACAGAGTGAGACTTCAACTCAAAAAAAAAAAAGAAAAGAAAAGAAAAGAAAAAATATGTGATATTCTCGATATTCTCATTTTATTATCTCCAGTGTCCTTGAGAATCAGGATTTTTGATGAAGAGAAAATAAAGTATAGATGTAATTAAGAAGAGGCTATGTAAAAACTTTGTAGTCATAACGTTTTCTTTTTGAGTTGGAGTCTTATTCTGTCCTCCAGGCTGGAATGCGATGGCACAATCACAGCTCACTGCAGCCTTGACCTTGTGGTCTCATGTGATCCTTTTGCCTCAGCTTCCCAAGTAGCTGGGACCACAGGCGCGCACCACCACACCCCACTAATTTTTTAATGTTTTATAGCAACGAGGTCTTGCTATGTTGCCTAGACTGGTTTCAAACTCCTGGGCTCAAGCAATCCTCCCATCTTGGCCTCCCAAAGTGCAGAGATTACAGGCGCACACCCCCACATTCAGTTTGTAGTCATGAATTTCAGTGAAAGTATCAGTATGACTTAAGAAGTTTTTTTTTTTTTTTTTTTTGAGTTGGAGTCTCACTCTGTCACCCAGACTGGAGTGCAGTGGCTGCTCCCGGCCACCGCAGCCTCAACCTGCTGGGCTCCAGCAATCCTTCCGCCTCAGCCTTCCAAGTGACCAGAATTACAGGCATGCGCTACCACGCCCGGCTGATTTTTTGATTTATTGTAGAGATGAGGTCTCGCTGCCCAGGCGGGTCTCGAACCCGCGGGCTCAGTCAATCCACTCACCTCAGCCTCCCAAAGGCGCGGGATTATAGGCTGAGCCACCGAGCCCGGCTAAGAAGTATTTTATTTTAAAAAAGAAAGAATGGCTTTCCATGCTACCCAGAGAGGGGTCCATACACTGTCATTTGGGATCCTCTCATTACTTACAGGGAAACTTTCACAATGTCTAGAGTCCCTGATGTACTGCAAATGAAGGAATAGGATGTCCTCAAATTACTTGCAGCAGGAACCTACTTAGGTGACACCAACTTTGACTTACAAATGGAACAATACATCTATAAAAGAAAGAGTGATGGCATCTATATCATAAATCTGAAGAAGACCTGGGAGGAGCTTCTGTGGGCAGTTCATGCCATTGTTGCCATTGAAAACCCTGTTGATGTCAGTGTTGTATTCTCCAGGAATACTGGCCAGTGGGCTATGCTCAAGTTCACTGCTGCCACCGGAGCCATTCCGAATGCTGGTAGCTTCACTCCTGGAAGTTTCACTAACCAGATCCAGGCAGCCTTCCAGGAGTCCCATCTGCCGGTGGTTACTGATCCCAGGACTGACCACCAGCCTCTCACAGAGGTTACACAGACGCCCCTCTGTGGTATGTGGATGTTGCCATCCTGTACAGCAACAAGAAGCTCTCTCAGTGGGTCTGATGTGGTAGATGCTGGCTCAGGAAATTCTACACACGCGTGGTACCATCTCCCGTGAACACCCATGAGGGGGCCATGCCAGATCTCTGCTTCTACAGAGATCCTGAAGATGGTGAAAAGGAAGAGCAGGTGCTGCTGAAAAAAGCTGTGGCCAAGAGGAATTTCAGGGTGAATGGTCTGCTCCAGCTCCTGAGTTCACTGCTATCAGCCTGAGGTGTGCAGTGTCTGTGCCTGTCCTGCAGGTCCCTACCGAAGACTGGAGCACTCAGCCTGTTGCAGAAGCCTGCTTTGTAGCTTCCACTGCTCAGGCCACTGGATGGATAGGAATGACCACTGACTGGGCTTCAGTTGTTCTTCCATAGGTGCTTAAGCAACATGGAAATGAGGCTGATGGAAAACAAACATCGGTTTCTAAAGAAAAAAAGAAAGATTTAAAAAAAAAAAGACCAACCCAATACAACTCAATAGCAATGAACAACTCCAACGCCCAGATTGTGGTCTTGAAATACAAGGCCAGCCAGGCTTAGTGGCTCAGCCTGTAATCCCGCGCCTTTGGCAGGCGGACGTGAGTGGATTGCCTGAGCCCGCGGGTTCGAGACCCGCCTGGGCAACTTGGCGAGACCTCATCTCTACAATAAATAAAAAATCAGCTGGGCATGATAGCTCGCGCCTATAGTTCCAGCTACTTGGAAGGCTGAGGCGGAAGGATCACTGGAGCCCAGTAGGTCGAGGGTGCGGTGGCCGGGAGCGGCCACTGCACTCCAGTCTGGGTGACAGAGTGAGACTCCAACTCAAAAAACAAAAAACAAAAAACAAAACAAAACAAAAATACAAGGACACTAGAAGCCAAAGCTTCTTTAAAAAAAAAAAAGCAGATTCCAGGACCAAGGCAGGACAGGTATACGATGAACCTGGAAAATCAAGTCATAACAGAGAGGGGGAAAATCTATTAAAAACTTACAGAATAGTGTTAAAAGGATTTGGAGCTAATTTGAAGAGGTTGCCAATTGTCCAAAGATGGGACAATTTGAGTATCAATAAAAGTAAAATATATATATATTCTTCCACCAGAGTCTTCCAAGTAGCTGAAAAGTGAAAATATATTTAAGCCCATGTGCTTGTAATAATATTTTTTTTTAAAGTTGTTCATTGCACAGTCATTCATTCCTGTAATCCCAGCACTTTGGGAGGCTGAGGCAAGAGGACTGCCTGAGCCCAAGGGTTCAAGACCAGCCTGGGCAACAGGGCAAGACCTCATCTCTACAATAAACCAAAAAATTAGCTAAGTGTGGTGGCACACACCTGTAGTTCCAGCTATTTGGAAGGTTAAGGTGGAAGGATTGCTTGAGCCCAGCAGGTGGAGGCTGTATTGGCCGTGAGCATGCCACTGCACTCCAGCCTGGGAAACAGTGAGGCACCAACCCAAAGAAAAAAAAGTAGTCCGGGCTCAGTGGCTCAGCCTGTAATCCCAGTGCTTTGGGAGGCCGAGGTGAGTGGATTGCCTGAGTCCGTGGGTTCGAGACCTGCCTGGACAACTTGGCGAGACCTCAACTCTACAATAAATAAAAAAAATTAGCCGGGTGTGGTAGCGCACGCCTGTAGTTCCAGCTCCTTGGAAGGCTGAGGCGGAAGGATCACCGGAGCCCAGCAGGTCGAGGCTGCTGTGGCTGGGAGCAGCCACTGCACTCCAGTCTGGGTGACAGAGTGAGACTCCAACTCAAAAAAAAAAAAAAAATCACTAGAATGAACTTGCTCTATTGCCCCAGTTAACTCATTTTTCCACTGAACTCTAAAAATCTAGCAAAAAGCACATGACATTTTTTTTTTTTGAGTTGGAGTCTCACTCTCTCACCCAGACTGGAGTGCAGTGGCTGCTCCCGGCCACTGCAGCCTCGACCTGCTGGGCTCTGGCGATCCCTCCGCCTCAGCCTTCTGAGTAGCCAGAATTACAGGCGCGCGCTACCACGCCCAGCTAATTTTTTGATTTTATTGTAGAGATGAGGTCTTGCCTGCCCAGGCAGGTCTTGAACCCACGGGCTCGGGCTATCCACTCACCTCAGCCTCCCAAAGGTGCGGGATTATAGGCTGAGCCACCGACCCCAGCGCACATGGCATTTTTAAGGGAAAAAAAGAAGCTACACCTCGCTGGAACTGACCAATCTCTAATGAGGAATGTACAAACTATAGGATGCAACTAAAATGTGAGCTTCCAACCCCAAAACCATCCAGCCAACAATCTCCTGGAATCTGAGGGTCACAATCAATGAAATTCTTGTCATGAATGAAATATAGTTTAAACCTAGTATACACTGTATGCCATTTTATTACCTAAATTTCAAACACTTTAATATGTCTCTCAAAATGTAAAATTATACAACCACTTTGGAAAACTGACAATTTCTAATAAACTTAAATACATGCCCTATGACCCAGCAATTCTGCTCCTAATGTAATTCCCCAAGATAAATTAAAACACACATCTACGGAAGTTGGACATAGTGGCTCATAACTGTAATCACAGTACTTTGGGAAACTAAGGCGAGAGGATTGTGGGAGGCCAGGAGTTCAAAACTTGCCTTGGCAACATAGCAAGACCTCTATCTCTACAAAAAATTTAAGAACTAATTGAGCATGGTGTTGCATGCCAATAGTCATGGCTACATGAGAGGCTGAGGTTAGAGGATTGCTTGAACAAGACTGCAGCGAGCTAGGACCATGACACTGTACTCTAGCCTGGATGACAGAGAGAGCTCCTATCTCAAACAAAACAAAATGAAACAAAAACAAAATATTATGAGTTGTACAAAAATGTTTATAGTAACTTTATTCATAAAAGTCTGAAAAATCTGGAAACAATCTAAATGCCCATTAAGGGGATAATGGATAAGTAAATAGTTGTATAGCCATACAGTAGAATACTACACATCAGTAAGAACTATAACCTGCAACCAGGTAGATAACTATCAAAAAAAACATGCTAAGTGAAAGAAGCTAGACACAAAAAAAGTACAGTTGTATAATTCCACTTGTAGTGGGAATCATCTACAGAGAGACAGGACACCATGGCTTCTTTGCCAGGAAGCAGCATTTATTAGTGCCAACACTGGCTCAGCAGATTCGCATCCAAATGCTGAGCCCCAAACGTAATGGAGCATTGCCTTATATACTTTTGCTAACTTCCCTTTATGTGGTAACCCCTTTGTCTTCCTTGTAAGGTAACATATTGGCACCATACAATTTGATTGGATTTTCCACAGCTTGGGGCTACCTTTAGTCTTACATGTTGCACATTGATTGGTTTTACATAATCATCTCATTTGCATGTCCTATTTGCTGATTGCTTACAGGATTACTATTCTAATTGGTTCCTGCCAAAAGTTTAAACATGTGTCCAGCCAAAGTAAAAAGCCCAAGAAAGAGAAAGCACAAAGAAGCAGGAAGTAACTTATTTCCCCTTTTTCTGTTTTTCTGCATTTTCAGAAGAGCCCCTGCCTCATTCCCCCCTTTGATGCTTGGACTCCTTTAGGGTCAAAGAGCATTATCTTGGTTTAGGGACTGGTGTTGCCATAGCACCATTACATGTGCTACCATTTTTCTTTCGACCATGGCCTCAGTGAGGTTGAAGATAGATCTGAGGATAAAAGGGGCTAGACAGGGTAGAATTAGACATATTCCTACAACTGCTAATACAGTCCCTATGAGAGTTTTTTGAATCCCCTGAAGGCTGAGAACCATCCCCCAAAGAAGTTTCCAGGGTTCTAGCCTTTCCAGGTTTGAACAGGTATATGTGCTATGAGTAACCTTTCACCATGGGTCCAGTTGTCTGGAGCAACCATTGCCAGACCAACAGCAAAAACCAGGGCAAGAATTACAGCGATAGGCACTAGCAAAGGATGACGCTGCATTGAAATGCACCACAGTCCATTTGTTCATTACGTGGTCAACTTCTCAGGCTTCTGCCATGCATAGATTAATCAGCTTCCAGAGGGGCTAAAGCAGAGCTGTTGTCCTTTAGGGTCCTGGGGTCACAGATTGTTTTCTTCGGATAGTCAGCTTTCCCAGTGCGGATGGATCAGAAGGGCATTCCCAGTCTCGGAAGGCCGGTTTCACTCTGCTGTGACGAGTCCAGGGGCCCACCTCTGTCTGCTACCTTTATTGCAGTGGGGGTGGACAAAATGACAGTAAATGGACCTCTCCAAAAGAGGCTTTAAGGGTTGGATGTTCCATTCTTTACCCATACAGGATCTCCTGGTTTAAAGGGGTGAACATCTGTGGTTAAGCTTATAGGCAACTGCTCTCTAACCCAATGATGTATAGCAGTGAGAGCTGAGCCAAAAGCTTGCATTTACTGTCTTAGAGCAAGATTTCCTAACTGTTTTAAATCCTCCTTTATATTCTAAACAAAGGGGGGAGGGCAACTGTAAAGAGTTTCAAAAGGGGAGAACCCTGCCTGATTAGTGGGGCTGGACCTAATTCTTAGCAAAGCAATTGGCAACAGGTGATACCAACATAGGTGGGTTTCCTGGCATAGTTTACTTAGCTGCAACTTTAGAGTCTGGTTCATTCGTTCCACTTTTCTGGAACTTTGGGGGGCGATAGGCAGTGTGTAACTTCCATGTAATTCCTAAGTCCCATGTCATTGACTGTGTTACCTCAGCTACAAATGCTGGCCCATTGTCTGACCCTATAGTGACTGGAATTCCAAATCAGGGAATGATTTCCTTTAGAAGCAGCCATGTTACTTCATGTGCCGTTTCGGTATGGGTAGTAAAGGCCTCTACCCAACCTGAGAAAATACATACAAAAACTGACAGATTTGCAGCCTTGGACCTGGGGTATGGCAGAGAAGGGTTAAAAACAGTTACAATTATTTTTTTTTTTAAATCAACCTATATGCTCCAAACCTGCTAGACTTGGGAGGTGAGAAAACTAAATAGCCACAAGCAGCTTTCCTGGAAATGCAAGATAGTAATTGATTCCCAACCTTATCCCTGCATCTTCTCTTTGCAAAGTTGCTTGTCATGTATACCCTGGAGACAACTTGTTCTTTGAAAATCTGGTCTTGCTAAATGCCACCTTGCAAATTCCAAAGAAAAATGTATAGCTATACAACCCGACCCCCCTCTCCCTTACCTAAACTAACACAAAAAAACCCCTCTTCTCTTTCTCCAGGAAGCTCAGTCTTGGAGCATTAGCCCGCTGAGTCTCACCGGCGCTAATAAAACGCTGCTTCCTAAGTTAGCCACAGTGTCACGGTCTCTCTGTTTTCCTGCAACAGGGGAAGCTAAGTAAAGTCTACAGCTATGTTTTCAAATGGGGACCCTCCAACACTCTGCACTCTCAGAGAGATTTTAGGACTCTGCCACAGATTGTTTCAGGCACACACTTCACATTGCTCACATATTGCCCAGGCTATGCTTGAGAGTCAGGAAATCTAAAAGTGCAGGCCTAACGTGGTCTCAAGGGCAGTCCAGCCCATATGGGTTTCCTGATGTAACTGCTTGACGAAGGTTGGGGCCAAAGTCTCAGGGATGACGACTCGCCCGTCCTTAAATCTCCAATATCTGCCTGGAAGATAGTCCCCATCTTCTGTTTTGAATCACATCTGCTTGTGCTGTGAATAATTAGGATCCCATTCTGCCAACAGACTTGGGAACAACGCTGTAACAAAAGGTGCCGGCTCCGCTGTTTCCGGGGCGGCCACAAGTTTTGCCTCCTAGTCCGCCTTTCAGTTTCCTTGACTCTCCCTTCTGGTGTCCCCTGCAATGCATAACTACCACCTTCTTAGTATCCAACAGTTACCATCCAACAGTACCATCCAACTTACCATCCAACAGTTCAAGAATTTCTTTTTTTTTTTGAGTTGGAGTCTCACTCGCCCAGGCTGGAGGGCAGTGGCCGCTCCCGGGCACCACAGCCTCGACCTGCTGGGCTCCGGCGATCCTTCCGCCTCAGCCTTCCAAGTAGCTGGAAGTACAGGCGCACGCTACCACATCCAGCTAATTTTTTCATTTATTGTAGAGATGAGGTCTCGCCAAATTGCCCAGGCGGGTCTCCAACCCGCGGGCTCAGGCAATCCACTCACCTCAGCCTCCCAAAGTGCTGGGATTACAGGCTGAGCCACCGAGCCTGGCTAGGAATTTCTTTACCATACTTTATGTCTTTTCCTCCTGAGTTGATCAGGCCCTTTTCATTATATAGGGCCCTGTGTGCATGGAGGGTAAATGAAGGTTACCCTAAGGCATATTTAGAGTCAGTGTATATATTAACATTTAGTCCTGGCACCAGCTGGAGAGCTCAGGTGAGTGCAATTAATTCTGCCTTCTGTGCAGAAGTCCCTTTTGGCAGAGGCTTCATCTCAATGGTGGAATGCAGGGTTACTATAACGTATCCTGCAAACTGTTCTCCGTCCTTTATGAAGCTGCTGCCGTCAGTGAAATATTCCACATCGGAGTGCCTGAGAGACTGGTCTGTCAAGTCAGGTCAGCTGGAAAATACTTCACCCATGACCTCAATGGAATCATGATAGGGTTGACCTGGCTCAGTGGACAGCAAGTTTGCAGGGTTAAAGTTCCTCACCACTTCTAAATGGATGCGTGGATTCTCACACAGCATTCCCTGATATTTGATCATCCAGGTGTTAGTCAATCAGTATTGCCCCCATATTCCATTCCAAGTGTGAGCTAGGCTTGGTGGCTCAGCCCATAATCCTGCGCCTTTGGGAGGCTGAGGTGAGTGGATTGCCTGAGCCCGCGGGTTCGAGACCACCTGGGCAGCAAGACCTCATCTCTACAACAAATCAAAAAATCAGCCGGGCGGGGAAGCGCATGCCTGTAATTCCGGCTACTCAGAAGGCTGAGGCAGAAGGATCGCCGCAGCCCAGCAGGCGAGGCTGCGGTGGCCGGGAGCGGCCACTGCACTCCAGTCTGAGCGACCGAGTGAGACTCCAACTCAAAAAAAAAAAAAAAAAAACCAAACCAAGTGTGGTACTTGGACTGTTAGTTCTTTTCCTATAGTCAATCTGTCACCCTCTGCCCCTAGAAAGGCTGCAGCAAGAATGCCTGCGGGCAAGGTGGCCAGCTTTGGGCAACAGCATCAAGGTATGCTACCAGGCAGTGCCAAGACCCCAGCATTTGGGTTAAAACTCATACCACAGCTGGATGTGGTGGCTCAAGCCTATAATCCCAGCACTTTGGGAGGCCGAGGTGAGAGGATTACCTGATCCCGCGGGTTTGAGACCAGCCTAGGCAACATGGTGAGACCTCGTCTCTACAAAAAATTAAAAAATTAGCCGGGTGTGGTAGCACACGTCTGTAGTTCCAGCTACTTGCAAGGCTGAGGCAGAAGGATCACCTGAGCCCAGCAGGTTATGGCTGCGGTGGCCGGGAGTGTACCACTGCACTCCAGCCTGGGCAACAGAGTGAGACTCTAACTCAAAAATAAATAAATAGCCGGGCTCGGTGGCTCAGCCTGTAATCCCAGCACTTTGGGAGGCTGAGGTGAGTGGACTGCCTGAGCCCGCGGGTTGGAGACCTGCCTGGGCAACTTGGCGAGATCTCATCTCTACAATAAATCAGAAATTAGCCAGGCGTGGTAGCGCGTGCCTGTAGTTCCAGCTACTTTGAAGGCTGAGGTGGAAGGATCGCCGGAGCCCAGCAGGTCGAGGCTGCGGTGGCTGGGAGCAGCCACTGCACTCCAGTCTGGGTGACAGAGTGAGACTCCAACTCAAAAAAAAAAAAATAATAATAATAATAAATAAAAGCTGAGTGCGTGGCTCATGCCTATAATCCCAGCACTTTGAGAGGCTGAGGTAAGAGGATTGTCTGAGCTCATGGGTTTGAGACCAGCCCGGGAAACTTGGCGAGACCTCATCTCTACCTTAAATCAAAAAATTAACTGGGTGTGGTGGCACATGCCTGAAGTTCCAGTCACTTGGAAGGCTGAGGTGGAAGGATCACCTGAACTCAGCAGGTCAAGGCTGTGGTGGCCATGAGCGTGCCACTACACTCCAGCCTGGGTGACAGAGACTCCAACTCAAAAAACAAAAACAAACAAACAAACAAAAGACCCTGACAGCTATTCCAGTATATTTGTGTACGTACAGGAAGAAAGGCTTAGATATGTTGGGGAGTCCCAGGCTGGGTGCGTTATCAAGGGTCTGCTTAATTTCCTCAAAGTCCTTTTGTTATGCTTCTTCCCATGATATAGGCTCTCATTCTTCCCCCTTTGTGGCTTCATAGAGAGGCTTTGCTAGTATTGAGAAGTTCAGTATCCTAATTCCTTTTTTTTTTTGAGTTGGAGTCTCACTCTGTCCTGGTTGACAAATACCTTTGTCCCAACTTCTATCAGCAGGCGAACATTCATCCCAGCAAAGCCCTCCAACTTTTGTAATTTTTGTCAGATGTTTCCCTGAGCATGACCAACAGAGGCTGCATCAATCATTTTCTGATTTTCGGCTTCCTCTGGGTTGAAGGGAATGTAGAGGCAAAATGCCTCGCATAGCCTCTCATAAAACTGACTGGGGCCTTTTTTGAGGCCTTGGAGCATCTCTGAGGTTTTGCTCACGTTCATGGCCTTTTCCCCTCCTCTCACACTACCTAAAACGGCCTCTTGATAGCACTCAAGCATTCGAAGTTCATGGCCATCATATTGGTCCCATTGGGGGTTTTCCTCGGGGAACTGATTCTGGGCTTAGGCCTGAGCATTCACTGTCCCTGCAGGGGCATGCTCTTCTAACTACTTTATTTATTTATTTATTTTTGAGTTGGAGTCTCACTCTGTCGCCCAGACTGGAGCGCAGTGGCTGCTCCCAGTCACCTCAGCCTCAACCCGCTGGGCTCCGGTGATCCTTCTGCCTCAGCCTTCCAAGTAGCTGGAACTACAGGCGCGTACTACTACACCCGGCTCATTTTTTGATTTATTGTAGAGATGAGGTCTCGCCAAGTTGCCCAGGCAGGTCTCGAACCCGCGGGCTCAGGCAATCCACTCACCTCGGCCTCCCAAAATGCTGGGATTACAGGCTGAGCCACCGAGCCCGGCCTTCTCTAACTACTTTAAAGCAGACTGGGGACAACCCTTTCAGGTCCCCTCCCACTGTGGGAGTTTTTCTGTCCTCTCAATAAATCCTGCCTTCTCAAAAATAATAATAATAATAATAATAATAATAAAGCCTGAGTAATCTGGCAGCGCTCTTCAGTGTTAAAGTTAAGAGAAGCTGGTGGCAATCAGTCCAAGAGGTGTTTTGGGTGCCTTCGGGGAAGGGATTAATTCTGGGGTGAGACCAACTCTTGGTGTGGCCCCAGCTGCAGAAAAATGCGGGTGGTGCAGGCAGCAGTAAGGGGTACAGTGGTGCATAAGGCGGGGGGGGGTTTTCCTCAGGTTCATTAGCCAGAATAGGCTTTTCCGATTCTGGTCAGTATTTTGAGGGAGCCATTGCTGGGGCCAGCATGACTTTATTTTTTTTTTTTTGGAGTTGGAGTCTCACTCTGTCGCCCAGACTGGAGTGCAGTGGCTGCTCCCGGCCACCGCAGCCTCGACCTGCTGGGCTCCGGCGATCCTTCCGCCTCAGCCTTCCAAGTAGCTGGAACTACAGGTGCGCGCTACCACGCCCAGCTAATTTTTTGATTTATTGTAGAGATGAGGTCTCGCCAAGTCTCCCAGGCGGGTCTCGGACCCGCGGGCACAGGCAATCCACTCACCTCAGCCTCCCAAAGCGCGGGATTACAGGCTACACCACCGAGCCTGGCCAACATGACTTTAGTTTTCTTCTAAACAGACCTTTATCCAAGGTGGTTGGGAGAGAACGACATCTTGCCAACAGTCTATGTAGGGAAACTGGTCAGGGTGGCCTGGATTCCCCACAATAACCCTAAACACCTTACTAACTAATTCTTTGTCTAGTGACCCCTGAGAGGGCCAGCCCACTCCAAATGACAGTCAATCTACTTCACAGAGTGTCCGAAGCCTTTTGGAAGTTAATTTGATCCCATAATCCCCTGAAAAATCCCCTTTTGAAATTCTTTACCATGTACTCTAAGCGGGTAAGCTTGCTCTATTTGCCACTCATTTCCACCCACTAAAAGACGCCAATCACACACAAGACGGGAAAGAATGGGAAGGGAGAAGAGATGGACACACGCTCCATTCGTCTCCAGCCATACCCTCACAGAGATATTTCAGGTGCCTTCTGGCAATAGGCGAGTCGGTATAAAGCCCCGACCAGGTTTCGATTCAGGTCAGCCTTCCAAGTAGCTAGAACCACAAGCACACGCCATCACTCCTGGCTAGTTCCTGAACCTACTACCACCAACCATTTAGCCGTATGGAGGTCACCACCGGAACCAAATCAGGACTACTGCACTTGCTTCACCATCAGGTGACATCTCATTCACTCGCATTCACAGCGTCTCCAACCTGCCGTCCAGCACCTTAGAGTTACAATTTCATCCCCTGTGGGACTACTTGGGCAACTCTGGGAGGTAATCAGGCTCCCCTCCTGCCTCTTGGGGCAGGTCTACCAAATCGAACTTGGGTTCTTACTAATCTGATGGACAGGGCTCCCCTGACTGGTTCCTGGGCCTCACCGGGGATCCTCTGTGCTCCTGGGGTCCTGACCCCTGCTCACCAGGAGGGCTAGTCCCCTATGAATCAAATGGTCCACTGGTGCCAGCCAAGGTCACCTCTTCTGGTGACAAGGGAGGTGGAAACACTGTCTCAGCCTCTCAATTCCCGGCCCATGCACCAGAAATGTAGCAGGAATCTTCCACAGAGAGAAGGGACACCGAGGTTTCTTTCCCAGGAAGCAGCATTTATTTGCGCCAGCACTGACTCTCAGCCCCACACGCAGCAGGGCATTGTCTTATATACCGTTGTTAACTTCACTTTACATTGTAACCCCTTTGTCTTCCTTACAAGGTTACGTATTGGCACCATACAATTTGATTGGATTTTCCATAGCTTGGGGTGACCGTTGGTTTTATATGTTGCACATTGATTGGTTTTATATAATCATCCCATCTACATGTCCTATTTGCTAATTGTTTACAGGATTACTATTCTGTTTGGTTTCTGCCAAAAGTTTAAACGTGCATCGTGTTAAAGTAAAAAGCCCACGAAGGAGAAAGCATAAAAAAGCAGGAAGTAACTTGTTTTCCCTTTTCGTTTTTTTCTGCATTTTCAGAAGGGTCTCTGCCTCAAATTATAAAATGTAACAACAGGCAATTCTAATTTATGGTAATAGCATAGCATTCAGAAGAGTAATTAACTCTGGAAGGTGAAAAAATTTTTATTTCCCAGGAAGTTTTCTGGCTTAAAAAATTACATGGTAACCGGGCTCAGTGGCTCAGCCAGTAATCCCGTGCCCTTGGGAGGCTGAGGTGAGTAGATTGCCTGAGCCCACGGGTTCGAGACCCACCTGGGCAACTTGGTGAGACCTCATCTCTACATTAAATAAAAAATCAGCCGGGCATGGTAGCGCGCGCCTGTAATTCCGGCTACTCGGAAGGCTGAGGCAGAAGGATCGCCGCAGCCCAGCAGGTCGAGGCTGCGGTGGCCAGGAGCGGCCACTGCACTCCAGTCTGGGCGACAGAGTGAGACTCCAACTCAAAAAAAAAAAAAAAAATTACATGGTATAGTACTATAAATCCCTCTGTTTGAATAATTTTTTTTTTTTGAGTCGGAGCCTACTGGGCTCAGGTGATCCTTCTGCCTCAGCCTTCCAAGTAGCTGGAACCACAGGCATGCACCACCATGCCCAGCTGATTTTTTGATTTATTGTAAGACAAAGTCTTACCATGTTGCTCAGGCTGGTCTCAAATCCCTGAGCTCAGGCAATCCTCTCACCTCCACCTCCCAAAGTGCTGGGATTACAGGCATGAGCCACTGTGCACTGCTAGCTTGAGTAATTTTTACTTTTATTTTTTTATTTTTTGACCTGGAGTCTCACTCTGTCACCCAGACTGGAGTGCAGTGGCATGCTCCTGGTCACCGCAGTCTGGACCTGCTGGACTCCTCAATCCTTCTGCCTCAGCCTTCCAAGTAGCCGGAACTACAGGCGCGTGCTACCACACCCGGCTAATTTTCTTTTTGATTTATTGTAAAGACGAGGTCTCGAATCCACGGACTCAGGCTGAGAGGACCGTAATAAAGTATACCATAGACTTAGGTTAACAGCATGCTATAACCCAATATGTAATCAGCTTGTGGATAATAGCACAGCCATTTTTAGTTTTCTGTCTTAAAACATAACCTTGTAACTGTTTAAACTTCCAGTTATGGGAAAAACTGCAAAGCTTCAACCCCCTCCCTTATCTCACTTTCCCCTTAGCAACATCCAATCAGGTGCCAGAGGGTAATCACCTAAGTTTCCAGATGTCTCTGCAACTTCCCCAGCTAGTGGACCAAGGTCAGCCCGAGTCAGGCTAGCCAATCCTCCACGATTAAGCTGACCACCAGAGAAACTACCCAATTAAATGGTAACACAACTGGAAAGCCCCCCAAACTCCTCCTCCCTTTGTGTAAAAGCATAAAAGGCATCTGCTTAAGGAAGTCAGGGCCTCTGGGTGTACTCCGCTGTGTCGGTTGTCGACAGAGGCCCAGGCTCGAGCTTGCAAATAAAGACCCTCTTGAACTTTCATCGGAATTGGCTCTTGGTGGTCTCTCGGATTGAACTTTCGGCCACTACAAGGCAATCCACTTGTCTTGGCCTCCCAAAGTGCTGGGATTACAGGCTAGGTCACCGAGCCCAGCCAAGTAATTTTTATTAATAGTAAATTAGTTTTTCTTCACCCTTACTAAATATATGTTGAACAAACATTTAGAGAGTATCTGTTCATTGGAAGGGGTACCAAATTTTCAATGAGACTAACTGCCATCTGTCATGAACACGAGTGGTGGAGCAAAGAAAGAGAGCACACCATTCAAGGGTTAGAGAGAGAGTGTGCCTTGAATACAGAAACACTGGCCTTTACCACATCACAGAAAAGGCCTGTTTTCTCTCCTGAAATCCTTTGAGTTGAGGGATTGTTCACCACCTGGGTTCTTCCTGGATGGGCAGCGAGGATGGAGGGAGCTGCTGTAAAGGAGTTTGTCTCTCCAGTCAGAGATGTGTATCACTTTTTTCTTGTTCTTTTTTTTTTGAGTTGGCGTCTCACTCTGTCATACAGGCTGGAGTAGAGTGGCACACTCATGGCTAACGCAGCCTTGACCTGCTGGGCTTAGCCTTCCATGTAACTGGGACTACAGGAGTGCACCACCACACACGGCTATTTTTAAATTTTTATTGTAGAGACAAGGTCTTCCTGAGTTGCCCAGGATGGTCTTGAATCCCTGGACTCAGGCAATTTTCTCACCACCACCTCCACCTCCCAAATTGCTGGGATTACAAGTGCAAACCACCACCTCCAGAGATGTGTTTCTTTTCTTTTTTTTTTTTTTGTGAGTTGGAGTCTCACTCTGTCGCCCAGACTGGAGTGCAGTGGCTGCTCCTGGCCACCGCAGCCTCGACCTGCTGGGCTCCGGCGATCCTTCCGTCTCAGCCTTCCGAGTAGCTGGAACTACAGGCGTACGCTACCACGCCCGGCTAATTTTTTGATTTGTTGTAGAGATGAGGTCTCATCAAGTTGCCCAGGCAGGTCTTGAACGCGCGGGCTCAGGCAATCCACTCACCACCTCAGCCTCCCAAAGTGCTGGGATTGCAGGCTGAGCCACCGAGCCCGGCTTTAATATTTTTTAAATGTTTTGGGTGATGGAGCGGTATTGCCCAGGCTGGTCTCAAACTCTTGGCCTCAGTGGATCCTCCTGGTTCAGCCTCCCGAGTAGTACAACCAATGCACCCAGCTCAGAGACGTGTTTCCAGTTTCTGATACTAGAGGGCGGAACTGAGGCAGTACTGGTGAAATGTTTCCAGAAATGGAGACACTTGAGGTTGGATTAGGCAGGAATCTAGCCAGTTAAAAAGCAAGAAAAATACAGGCCACAAAAGGTACTGGAAACAAGGGCTGCTGGGTAGAATGAGGGTGTGGACAGACCAGGAGCATGTCACTGGGGTGGCAGCAGCCTCCTGGAAACTGCTGAGAAGGCAGGGAGAGAGGTGAGCAGCTGACTCCATGCCCCACAGCAACCCTGGCATTGCATCTGACCAGGATATCCAAGGTGGGGTTACTGCAAAAAAGAATCTCCAAGCTGAGCACTTAAACTGCTCTTAGAGAGAGGGGTGAGCCCAACCAGTGAGGAACAATTTTCCAAGGGAACCTCCCAGGAAAGTTGGAGGGAACCCAGTGGCAAGTTCAGACAGAAAATGGGGGTGGCCTGAAAAAAATGGAGGTATGATTTTTCAGAGGAGGGGCGAAGAGATTCTTGTCAGTCAGTAAATTGATGATTGAAATCTTACCAGTCTGCTATTTCCTGATCACAAAGCCATGATCCTGATTAAAATGAAATGGAGTCAACACTGTGGCTCACGCCTATGCTCCTAGCACTTTGGGAGGCAGAGACAACTTGGATCCAGGAGTTTGAGACCAGCCTGGACAATATAGCAAGACCTCATCTCTACAAAAAAAGCAAAACAAGAAAAATTAACCTGTAGGCCCAGCTACTCGGGAATCTGAGGCAGAAGGATCAACTGAGCTGAGGAAGTTGGGTGGTCATGCCACTGCACTCCAACCTGGGTGACAGTGACACTCAGACTAAAAAATAAATAAATAAAAGGGAACACTTGGAATATCTGTCAGTCATTTCTACTGTGGTGTGAACGAGTGATTTATTAAATGAGTGTGAACTGACATCTGCTTTGCAGAGAGGACGGCACTTGATGCTAGGGGGGCTAGACCAGCAATAAACAAGTGAACAAGCACATAAAGAAAGATGTCAGATAGTGAAGGGCTAAAATAAAGGAGTTAACAAGAAAGAAAAAGTCTGGATAGGTTGGAAGAGTCTTCAGATAAGATGCTCAGAAAAAAGTTTCTCTCAGGAAGGGCAATATTTGAGCCAAGGCAAAAATGCTGAGGAATCTGCAATGCAAATAAAAAGTACTGTGGGAAGAACCCTGCAGGCATTGTGAGGGCTCAGGCCTAGATTCTTTAGACTTTGTAGGTTTCAGGCCAGGTGTAATGACCCAAACCTGTAATCCCAGCCCTTTGGTGGCGGAGGCCAGAGGACTGACTGAGCCCAGGGATTCGAGACCAGCTTGGGTAACATGAGGAATCCTCATCTCTACAATAAATAAAAAAGTTAGGTGGACATGGTGGTGCATGCCTGTAGTTCCAGTTACTTGGAAGGCTGAGGCGGAAGGATTGTCTAAACCCAGCAGGTTGAGTCTCCGATGACCATGAGCGTGCCACTGCACTCCAGCCTGGGCAACAGAGTGAGACTCCAACTCAGAAAAAACAGACTTGCTGAGGTAAGTGGATTGCCTGAGCCCGTGGGTTCGAGACCCGCCTGGGCAGCGAGACCTCATCTCTACAGTAAATAAAAAAATCAGCTAGGCGTGGTAGCGCATGCCTGTAATTCCAGCTACTCGGAAGGCTGAGGTGGAAGGATCACTGGAGCCCGGCAGGTCGAGGCTGCGGTGGCTGGGAGCGGCCACTGCACTCCAGTCTGGGCGACAGAGTGAGACTCCAACTCAAAAAAAAAACACCAAAAAACAGACTTTGCAGTTTTCAGAATAAGAGGTGGAATTTTATTCTATTTGCTATGAAAACTAATATTTGTTAATATTTATTTATCTATTTATTTTTTATTGTAGAGATGATGTCTTGCTGTGTTGCCTAGGCTGGTCTCGAACCCCTGGGCTCAACCAGTCCTCCCCGCTTGGTCTACCAAAATGCTGGGATTACAGGCATGAGCCATTGTGCCCAGGCTAGAAGGTTTTTTTTTTTTTTTTTTTTTTTTTTTTGAGTTAGAGTCTCACTCTGTTGCCCAGACTGGAATGCAGTGGCCATTCCCGGCCACCGCAGCGTCAACCTGCTGGGCTTAGGCGATCCTTCCACCTCAGCCTTCCAAGTAGCTGGAACTACAGACGCATGCCACCACGCCTGGCTAGTTTTTGTGATTTATTATAGAGACAAGGTCTCACCAAGATGCCCTGGCTGGTCTCGAACCTCTGGATTCAGGCAATCCTCTCACCTCGGCCTCCCAAAGTGCTGGGATTACAGGCTAAGCCACCACACTTGGTCAGCCTAGGTTTTAAATAGGAGTAGTCTGACCTAATTTACTTTATTAGTAGTAGTAGTAGTAGTAGAGACAGAGTCTCGCTGTACTGTCCAGGGTGGTGTCAAACTCCTGACCTCAAGTGATCCCCCTGCCTCAGCCTCCCAAAGTGTAGAGATTACAAGTGTGAGCCACTGCTGCAGACCTCATTACAGTTCCTTCCACCTCAGCCTTCCGAGTAGCCGGAATGACAGGCATGCGCTACCAAGCCTGGCCGATTTTTTTTTTATTAATTGTAGAGATGAGGTCTCGCTGCCCAGGTGGGTCTTGAACCCGTGGGCGCAGGCAATCCACTCACCTCAGCCTCCCAAAGGCACGGGATTACAGGTTGAGCCACCGAGTCCGGCATGATTTTTTTTTTTTAATTTTAAGTTGGAGTCTCACTCTGTCACCCAGGCTGGAGTGCAATGGTACGATCAAGGCTTACTGCAGCTTCCACTTCTTGGGCTCAGGCGATTCTTCTGTCTCAGGCTCCCAAATAGTTGGGGACTATAGGCACATGCCACCACGCCAGGCTAATTCTTTTTGTTGTTGACTTGGTGTCACACTCTCACCCAGGCTGGAGTGTAGCAGCATGCTCATGGTCACTGCAGCCTCAACCTGGTGTGCTCAACTGATCCTTTTGCCTCAGACTTCAAGTAGCTGGAACTACAGGCTGACTTACTTGCTTATTTATTTATCTGTTTGTTTGTTTGTTTATAGAGACAAGATCTTGCCAAGTTGCCCAGGCTGGTCTTGAACTCCTGGGCTCAGGCAATCCTCTTACCTCCTCTCTCAAAGTGCTGGAATTATAGACATGAGCCACCACACCCAAATAAACTTCTTTTTTTTTTTTTTTTTTTTGAGTTGGAGTATCACTCTATCACCCAGGCTAGAGTGCTGTGCAGTAGCACGCTCACAGCCACCTTGACCTGCTGGGCTCAGGCAATCCTTCCGCCTTAACCTTCCAAGTAGCTGGAACCACAGGTGTGCATTACCACGTTTGGCTAATTTTTTGATTTTTTGTAGAGATGAGGTCTCAATGAGTTGCCCAGGCTGGATTTGAACCCCTGGGCTCAGGCAATCTTCTCGCTTTGGCCTCCCAAAGTGCTGGAATTACAGGTGTGAGCCTCTGAGCCCGGCTAAACTTCTTAAAGTAAAACTCTGTTACTTTAAGATTATCTTCCAGTCAGGCGTGGTGTCTCACGCCTATAATCCCAGCAGTTTGGAAGGTGGAGGTGAGAGGATTGCAGGTGAGAGGATTGTCTGAGGCCGTTAGCAATATGCCATGGAGATTATCTCCTCTACATTTTTCCTTCAATTTTTTTTTTTTTTGAATAGGGGTCTCACTCCGTCACCCAAGATGGAGATGGCCACCACAGACTCAGCCTGCTGGGCTCAGGCAGTCCTACCACATCAGCCTTCCAAGTAGCTGGAACTAGAGGTGCATGCTACCATGACCGGCCGAGTTTTTGATTTCTTGTAGACACGAGATCTCACCATGTTGCCCAGGCTGGTCTAGAACCCACGGGCTCAGGCAATCCTCTCATCTCAGCCTCCCAAAGTGCTGGGATTAAAGGCTGAGCAACTGCGTCTGACCTCTTTCAATCTTTAGAGCTTGCTATCCTTTGTCTTCTGGTGAGTTCCAGTAGGAGACAAAATATTTACAGAAAAACTCAGAAGTGGGTAATCATGCTTAGTTAGATTTCCTGTTCTTTTTTTTTGAGTCGGAGTCTCGCTGTCAGCGAGACTGGAGTGCAGTGGCATGCTTCCGACCACCGCAGCCTCAACCTGCTGGGCTCTGGCAATCCTTCCGCTTCAGCCTTCCAAGCAGCTGGAACTACAGGCGCGCGCTACCACGCCCAGCTAATTTTTTTATTTATTGTAGAGACGAGGTCTCGCCAAGTTGCCCAGGCGGGTCTCGAACCCGCGGGTTCAGGCAATCCACTCGTCTCGGCCTCCCAAAGTGGTGGGGATTACAGACTGAGCCACCAAGTCCGGCCTTCCTGTTCTTTTTCATGGATATGTGTGCTGGTGACTGATTTTACACCGCAAACATAGAATTACAGGAACTTTTGTGCCATAGAAATTATTTTTTTGACTTAATAGTGGAGCAGTTTTAAGCAACTTTGGCTGGTGTTCTGTAAATTGTACATAGATTCTCGGGTACTATGTCACCAGAACAGATGAAGAGAATAATTGAAAAGATCCCTGAAAGATCCCCGAAAGCTTCATGCTAGCAAGTGTTTTCTCTCTCTCTCTCTCTCAATCTCTCTCTCTCTCTCTCTCTCTCTCTCTCTCTCTCTCTGTCTTTCTCTCTTTCTCTCTCTCTCTTTTTGGGCAAGTTAAGAAATTTTTTCAAGAGGGACCTGAAAGTCAAATCCCT
This sequence comes from Cephalopachus bancanus, assembly GCA_027257055.1. Taxonomy (NCBI): domain Eukaryota; kingdom Metazoa; phylum Chordata; class Mammalia; order Primates; family Tarsiidae; genus Cephalopachus; species Cephalopachus bancanus. The sequence continues at coordinate 76,293 of JAPVLO010001333.1, read as the reverse complement.
TCCCCTCTTTAGTTCAGCTGACTGGAAGAAAATCACAAAATATGAGTAATTTGTTATGTCTAGAAGAAACAGGAAAAACAAAATTTTAAAAAGAATATCCCCAGCTGGGTTTGGTGGCTCAGCTTGTAATTCCAACACTTTGGGAGGCTGAGGCAAGTGGATTGTCTGAGTCCGTGGGTTCGAGAACAGCCTGGCCAACTTGGCGAAACCTCATCTCTACAATAAAATCAAACAAATTAGCCAGGTGCGGTAGCAAGTGCTAGTAGCTTCGGCTACTTGGAAGGCTGAGGTGGAAGGATCACCAGAGCCCAGCAGGTCGATGCTGGGGTGACCATAAGCGTGCCACTGCACTCCACTCCAGCCTGGGCAACAGAGTAAGACTCCGACTCAAAAAAAAAAAAATAAATAAAAGGAAGAAGATTCCTGTCTGGGCACAGTGGCTCACGCCTAGAATCACAGCACTTTGGGAGGCTGAAGTGAGAGGATTGCCTGAGCCCACGGGTTGGAGCCAGCCTGGACAACTTGGTGAGACCTTGTCTCTACAATAAATTTTTTAAAATAGCCAAACATGGTGGTATACGCCTGTAGTTCCTGCTAATTGGAAGGTTGAGGTGGAAGGATCACCTGGGCCCAGCAGGTCCAGGCTGCGGTGGCCATGAGCTTGCCCCTGCACTCCAGCCTGGGAGACAGAGTGAGACACCGACTCAAAACAACAACAACAAAACAGATGAATAGGCTGGGTGAGGTGGCTCAGCACTTTGGGAGGCCAAGGCAAAAGGATTTCTTGAGCCCAGCAGTTTGACCAGTCTAAGCAACAGAGCAAGATCTAGTCGCTACAAAAAAAAATTTAAAAATTACCTGGTGTGGTGACATGCACCTTTAGTCCCAGCTACCTTGGAGGTTGAGGCGGAAGGATAGCCTGAGCCCAGGAGGTCGAGGCTGCAGTGATTGTGCTACTGCACTCCAGCCTGGGCAAAAGAGTGAGACCTTGACTCAAATACATACATACATACACAGATGAAGGGTCAAGTGGGCTAAGACAATTTCCAATATTCTTCAGGTAGAAAAGTACAAACTGGCCGGGCTCGGTGGCTCAGTCTGTAATCCCGCACTTTGGGAGGCCAAGGTGAGTGGACTGCCTGAGCCCGGGGGTTCAAGACCCGCCTAGGCCACTTGGCGAGACCTCATCTCTACAATAAATTAAAAAATGAGCCGGGCGTGGTAGCACGCACCTGTAGTTCCAGCTACTCGGAAGGCTGAGGCGGAAGGATTGCTGGAGCCCGAGCAGATCGAGGCTGCAGTGGCCTGGAGCAGCCACTGCACTCCAGTCTGGGTGATGGAGTGAGACTCCAACTAAAAAAAAAAAAAAAAAAAAAGAAAGAGGTGCAGTGGTCCACATTTTGGGAGGCTGAGGTGGGAGAATTGCTCGAGCCCAGGAGTTCCAGACCAGACTAGCCTGGACAACATAGTGAGATCTCATCTCTACAAATAATGAAAAAATTAGCTGGGTGCCCGCCTGTAGTCTCAGCTACTTAGGAGGCTGTGGTTGAAGGATGATTTGAGCTCAGAAGGTGGAGGCTGCAACTCACACTACTATACTTTAGTCTGGGTGACACAGTAAGACCCTGTCATCAAAAAAAAAAGAAGCCGGGCTCGGTGGCTCAGCCTGTAATCCCCCGCCTTTGGGAGGCTGAGGTGAGTGAATTGCCTGAGCCCACAGGTTCGAGACCCGCCTGGGCAGGCGAGACCTCATCTCTACAATAAATCAAAAAATTAGCCGGGCGTGGTAGCGCGCGCCTGTAGTTCCAGCTACTTGGAAGGCTGAGGCGGAAGGATCGCCGGAGCCCAGCAGGTGGAGGCTGTGGTGGCCGGGAGCGGCCACTGCACTCCAGTCTGGGCAACAGAGTGAGACTCCAACTCAAAAACAAAAACAAAAACAAAAAGAATGTATTATGTCTCTGGCTCCTAATTCTTAACTGTACACTATAAACTTCCCCAAAGTGTAGTGGAACATGATGTGGTCTTGCTCTTAGAATCACCAGGTTAGCCGGGCTCAGTGGCTTAGCCTGTAATCCCGCGCCTTTGGGAGGCTGAGGTGAGTGAATTGCCTGAGCCCGTGGGTTCGAGACCCGCCTGGAGAGTGAGACCTCATCTCTACAATAAATAAATGAAAAAAATCAGCCAGGCGTGGTAGCACATGCCTGTAATTCCGGCTACTCGGAAGGCTGAGGCGGAAGGATCGCCGGAGCCCAGCAGGTCGAGGCTGCAGTGGCCGGGGGCGGCCACTGCACTCCAGTCTGGGCGACAGAGTGAGACTCCAACTCAAAAAAAAAAAAAAAAAAAAAAAGAAGTGGGGTATATCTCAATTTGACCCTGGAATGTATAATCAAATTAGGCAAGTAGACACATTCCCCGGAATAAAATACTAGTGTGTTTCCTACCTCGAGAGCCAGTGGAACCTAAATTCTTTTTTATTTTATTTATTTCTTTATTTTGAGTTGGAGTCTCACTCTCGCCCAGACTGGAGTGCAGTGGCCGCTCCCGGCCACCGCAGCCTCGACCTGCTGGGCTCTGGCGACCCTTCCACCTCAACCTTCCAAGTAGCCGGAATTACAGGCATGTGCTACCACGACCGGCTGATTTTTTGCTTTATTGTAGAGATGAGGTCTCACCAAGTTGCCCAGGCGGGTCTTGAACCTGCGGGCTCAGGCAATCCACTCACCTCGGACTCCCAAAGTGCGGGATTACAGCCACCGAGCCCGGCCGGAACCTAAATTCTACACTGAGCATTGCAACATTTTTATATTTCTGAGCCAGCTATTCCGACACACACTCCCTAAGTTTTCCCTGACTCTTTTGGGCTCAGCTGTGATGTGGAACAGTATAAAGGGAAGAGAAAGGAGGGAACAGCACTTGTGTCTTAGGTCTGTGGGGTGGGGCAACCGGGATCGAAGGTGGGAATGGTGATGTTCTCCAAGTGATTATGCCCGTGACAAAGGCAGAAGTTGAGGTTGGCCTTTGACCAGCAAGGCTGACGCAGGCTGCTCACGCATTCCACGCCTCAGAGTTCATTTACGCTTTTCCTTCTCCTCTTCTCTTTAGGCCATTTCTCTCTCTCCCATCTTCTTTTGTGTCTCTTTCTCATTTCCCCCTTTTTATGGCTACATTTTCTCACAGTGACCACATTTTTTTTGTTTCTGTTTTTTGTTCGTTTGTTGTTTTTTGTTTGTTTGTTTGTTTGTTTTGAGTTGGAGTCTCACCCTGTCACCCAGACTGGAGTGCAGTGGCCGCTCCCCGGCACCGCAGCCTCAACCTGCTGGGCTCCGGCGATCCTTCCGCCTCAGCCTTCCAAGTAGCCGGAATTACAGGCGCATGCTACCACGCCCAGCTAATTTTTTGATTTTATTGTAGAGATGAGGTCTCGCCTACCCAGGCGGGTCACAAAGTTTGTTTTTTGATTTGGAGTTTCACTCTGTCACCCAGGTTGGAGTGCAGTGGCATGCTCATGGCCAACGTAGCCTTCGACCGGCTGGGCTCAGGTGATCCTTCCATCTCAGCCTTCTAAGTAGCTGGAGCCACAGGCGTGTGCCACCACACCCAGCTAATTTTTATTTATTTATTTTTTTGAGTTGGAGTCTCACTCCGTCGCCCAGACTGGAGTGCAGTGGCCGCTCCTGGCCACTGCAGCCTCGACCTGCTGGGCTCCGGCGATCCTTCCGCCTCAGCCTTCCAAGTACCTGAAACTACAGGCGCGTGCTACCACGACCGATTAATTTTTTGATTTATTGTAGAGATGTGGTCTCACCAAATTGCCCAGGCAGGTCTTGAACCTGCGGGCTCAGGCAATCCACTCACCTCAGCCTCCCAGAGTGTGAGATTACAGGCTGAGCCACCGATCCCGGCTAATTTTTAAATTTATTGTAGAGACGGGGTCTCGCCAAGTTGCCCAGGCTGGTCTCGAACCCCTGAGCTCAGGCAATCCTCTCGCCTCTGCCTCCCAAAGTGCTGGGATTACAGGCATGAGTCACTGCTCCCAGCTCTGTGACCACATTTTAATGAATGTACAATTTTGAAATGTTTTTTTAAAAATAACAAGAAAGTAATTAAAACCCAAAAGAGACTTATAAGTTGAAGCCTAGTACAGATCTTGCTTGAAGGTCTGTGACTGCCATGTGAGGCTGCAACTCTAGCCCAGAGTGGGTTGTACCGATGCAAACAGCTTCGTGATGCAAGAGGGCTTTGTTGGAAGTAAGAAAACATGTCCTGTAGTCTGGGCTTCACCTCCAACTTACCACTTGACATAAAGCAGTTTGTTTCCTCGCCTACAAAACAAAAGGGATGGACCCAAAATTGTCTCTCTCTCTCTCTCTCTCTCTTTTTTTTCTAGTTAAGTCTCACTCTGTCGACCAGGCTGGAGCACAGTAGCATGATCACGGTTCACTGAAACCTCAACTTCCTGGGCTCAAGTTAACCTTCCGCCTTAGCCTCCCTAGTAACTGGTACAGACATGTACCACCACGCCCAGCTAATTTTTTTTATATTTGTTTATTTTATTTTTGAGTTGGAGTCTCTGCCGCCGAGGCTGGAGTGTAGTGGCATGCTTACGGTCACCGCAACCTCCACCTGCTAGGCTCAGGCAATCTTTCCACCTCAGCCTTCCAAGCAACTGGAACTACAAAAGTGCACCATCATACCCAGCTAATTTTTTGATTACTTGTAGAGACGAGGGCTTGCCAATTTGCCCGGGATCTTCTCGAACCCCTGGACTCAGGCAATCCTCTTGCCTCTACCTCCCAAAGTGCTGGGATTCCAGGCGTGAGCCACCGCATCCGACTTTAAAAAATTTTTTTTAGGAGCCGGGTGCAGTGGCTTAGCCTGTAATCCCAGCATTTTGGGAGGCCGAAGCGAGAGGATTGCCTGAGCCTGGGGGTTCGATACCAGCCTGAGGAACTTGGTTAGACCTTGTCTCTACACTAAGTAAAAAATTAGCCAGGTGTGGTAGCACGCACCTGTAGGTCTGGCTACTTGGCAGACTGAGGTGGAAGGATCGCCTGAACCCAGCATGTCCACACTGGGGTGGCCATGAGTGTGCCATGGCACTCCAGCCTGGGCAACAGAGTGAGACTCCAACTCAAAAAATAAATAAATAAATAAAATAAAATACAAATATTTAAATAGAGACGAGGTCTCACTATGTTGCCTAGGCTGATCTGGAACTCACAGGCTCAAGCAATCCTGTCACCTGGCGTCCCAAAGTGCTTGGATTACAGGTGTGAGCCACCATGCCTGACCTTCAAAATTGCCTCTTCAAAGTCTTTTTGTTTTTTTTGTTGTTGTTGCTGTTTTGAGTTGAAGTCTCACTCTGTTGCCTAGGATAGATTACAGTGGCATGGTCATGGCCACCACGGCCTCGACCTCCTGGGTTCAGGCAATCCTTCTGCTTCAGTCTTCCAAGTAGCTGGAACTACAGGTGTGCGCTACCACGCCCAGCTAATTTTTGATTTATTGTAGAGGCAAGGTCTCACCAATTTGCCCAGGTGGGTCTTGAAACCCTGGGCTCAGGCAGTCCTCTCGACCCCCCCCCTCAAAGTGCTGGGATTACATGCTTAAGTCACTGTGCCCAGTACACGTGAAACCTTTCATGAAGGCTGGGTATTAGTAAACAGCAGACATAGTGTGCCAGTAGTCTGGGAGGTTACTGCCAAAACATCTGCCATCAACCGAAGCCTCTTCTGGCCAACCCTGAAATCACAATTTAGGCCTTGGGGCAGGACCTGTAGGTGATGGACCACAACAGGGGGTGGTTAATCAGGAGAGGAGGTGGGGTCTGACCTAATCAGGAGAGGAGGAGGGATTTGGCAGAATGACTATCCAACTGGAAAAGGGAGGTGACTCATTTCATGCATCTATTCTAGGCGAAGGTTTGGGTGGGGCTGATTCAAACAGTGGCAGGGAGAAGGAAGCCCTGGCCCTGGTTGGGGACTGAGTGATAAAGAAAAAATGGAAATAGAGTCAACTAGTGGAAAACACGGATGAACAGAGAAATTACCCAGGGTTCATTCTCACAGCAACCACCACCACTCCCTAGGCCTTTTGAGGCTGAGTCAAAGAAGGGGAGGAATTGATCCTTGCAGAGAGATTCAAACATTTATTGTGCTCTTAGTATGTGCTGGGCACTTTTCATGCCTGTTATGTCATTTAATCATCACAACAATTCTACAAAGAACTGTTTACTCCATTTTATTTTATTTTTGAGTCAGAGTCTCGCTCTGTTGCCCAAACTGGAGTGCATTGGCACAACTCAGGCAGCCTTGATCTCCTGGGCTCAGGTGATCCTTCTACCTTGGCCTCCCAAGTAGCTGGGATTACAGGTGCATGCCACCACACGTGGCTAATATTTTTATGTTTTTTGGAGAGATAAAAAAAAAATTTTTTTTTTTAATCTATGTTGCCTAGACTGGTCTCAAACTGTTGGGCTCATGCAATCCTCCTGACTCAGCCTCCCAAAATGCTGAAATTATAGGCATAAACCACCGTGCTTGGCCTTGTTGGAGTCTCACTCTGTTGCTCAGGCCAGAGTGCAGTGGCATGCTCACGGTCACCCCAGCGTCGACCTGTTGGGCTTTGGCGATCCTTCCAAGTAGCCAGAACTACAAGTGCATGCTACCACGCCTGGCTAATTTTTTATTTATTGTCTCGCCAATTTGCCCGGGCTAGTTTCGAACCCGTGGACTTAGGCAATCTTACTCACTTCGGCCTACCAAAGTGCTGGGATTACAGGCTGAGTCACCGAGCCCAGCCTATGTATATTTCTAAGAGTAGAAAGTAGGGTCTTGCTGAGCCAGCATTAAGCCAGTTTTGTCCAAGTCCTGAGCCTGAGCTCTTTCATCAGAAGGGCTGAATGCAGCCGGGCTTGGTGGCTAAGCCTGTAATCCCGCGCCTTTGGGAGGTTGAGGCGAGTGGATTGAATGAGCCCGCGGGTTCGAGACCCGCCTGGGCAGGCGAGACCTCATCTCTACGGTGAAATCAAAAAATTAGCCGGGCGTGGTAGCGTGCGCCTGTAATTCCGGCTACTCGGAAGGCTGAGGCGGAAGGATCGCCGGAGCCCAGCAGGCAAGGCTGCGGTGGCCGAGAGCGGCCACTGCACTCCAGTATGCGCGACAGAGTGAGACTCAACTCAAAAAAAAAAAAAAAAAAAGAAGAGCTGAATGCTTCCTGAGCCAGAACCTGCTTGGAAGTCTCTGTTGTCACCAACCACTCTTGCTCATCCCTAATGATGGCTGTAAGTATGCTGTAATACCTGGCAAGGAGTGAGCTGTGGCCCAGATTTGAGTCAGAAAATTCTGAATTTGAATCCTTGCTTTGCTAACTTACTGCCCACGGACAAGATGCAAAACTTTGATAAGTCTGTATTAATATCTGTAGAGCAAGGAGAATAATACCAAAGTCCTGGAGTTATTGTAAGGATTTTATGTAAATGTCAATAGGGAAGTTTAGTGTTTGGCACCTTATAGTTATAAGTGCTTAATAAATGAGAGCTTTTGGCTGGATGCGGTGGCTCACGCCTATAAGCCCAGCACTTTGGGAGGCCAAGGTGAGAGGATTGCCTGAGCCCACAGGTTTGAGCAGTCTGGGCAACTTGGCAAGACCTCATCTCTACAGTTAAAAAAAAAAAAAAATTAAGCCGGGCTCGGTGGCTCAGCCTGTAATCCCGCGCCTTTGGGAGGCTGAGGTGAGTGGATTGCCTGAGCCCGCGGGTTCGAGACCCGCCTGGGCAGCGAGACCTCATCTCTACAATAAATCAAAAAATCAGCCGGCATGGTAGCGCATGCCTGTAATTCGGCTACTTGGAAGGCTGAGGCGGAAGGATCCCCGGGAGCCCAGCAGGTCGAGGCTGCGGTGGCCGGGAGCGGCCACTGCACTCCAGTCTGGGCGACAGAGTGAGACTCCAACTCAAAAAAAAAAAAAAAATTAGCCGGGCATGGTGGCATGTGTCTGTAGTTCCAGCTACCTGGAAGGCTGAGGTGGAAGGATTGACTGAGTCCAGAAGGTTGAAGCTGCGGTGACTGTAAGCGTGCCACTGCACTCCAGCCTGGGTGACAAAGTGAGACTCCAACTTCAAAAACAAAAACAATATATATATGTCTTTTTTTTTTTGGAGTTGGAGTCTCACTCTGTGGCCCAGGCTGGATTGTAGGGGCTCGCTTAGGCGATCCTTCCACTTCAGACTTCCAAGTTGCTGGGACTACAGGTGTGAGCCACCACACTCAACTAATTTTTTGATTTATTGCAGAGATGAGGTCTCACCAAGTTGCCGAGGCTGGTCTGGAGCCCCTGAACTCAGGCAATCCTCTCGCCTCCGCCTCTCAAAGTGCTGGGATTACAGGTGTGAGCCACTGCACCCCGTATGACAGCAATTAAAAAGTATTAACAGAGCCGGGCTCGTGGCTCAGCCTGTAATCCCGCGCCTTTGGGAGACTGAGGTGAGTGGATTGCCTGAGCCTGTGGGTTCGAGACCCGCCTGGGCAGCGAGACCTCATCTCTACAATAAAAAACAAAAAAACAGCCCGGGGGGGTAGCGCAGCTCGGGAAGGCTGAGGCGGAAGGATCGCCGGAGCCCAGCAGGGAGGCTGCGGTGGCCCGGGGGCGGCCACTGCACTCCAGTCTGGGCGGGAGAGTGAGACTCCAACTCAAAAAAAAAAAAAAAAAAAAAAAAAAAATATTAACAGGCACCTAAGCAGTGTGGTTCTCCAACTTGGCTGCACACTGGAATCACCTGGGATGCTCTAAAAAACACCGAGGCCTGGGCTCCACCCCCGAGATTTTGCTTTCATAGGTCTGCAGTATACTCTGGGCAAGGGGAGTTTCTTTCCAGGTGATTCTAATGTGGTTCTTTGAGCCACGCTTCAAAATCACCTGCAGGGCTTGTTAAAACTCAGTTCCTGGGTCCTGACTTCAGATTCCACATCTGAAATCTGAAATATTTGAGATAACCTCTAAGCTTACTAGCTTCTTCAATGAAAATTACTTTTTTTAAAAAATTAGAGTCTCACTCTGTTGCTTGGGTTGGAGTGCGGTGGCATGATCAGGACTACTGCAGCCTCAACCTGATGGGCTCAGGCAATCCTTCTGCCTCAGCCTTCCAAATAGCTAGGACTACAAGTGCTTCCCACCATACCTGGTTGATTTTTTTTTTTTTTTTTTACTTTGGAATTCTTTTCTATCAGGCTTGGTGCATCTTTTAACCAGCCTAATTGAGTCCTTTACAAACTGCCGACTTGGCTCAACAAACTGTATTACCTGATCTATGATTTCCTGCCCGGCCGCCACTTCAGAATTCAGAGACATGTAGCATGGCCACTGACACAGCCCGCCAGAATCGTGATTTTTTTTTTTTTTTTTGATCAGAGTCTCACTCTGTTGCCCAGACTGGAGTGCAGTGGCATGCTCACGGCCAGCGCAGCCTCGACCTGCTGGGCTCAGGCAATCCTTCCACTTCAACCTTTCAAGTAACTGGGTCTACAGGCATGCACCACCACACCTGGCTAATTTTTTGATTTATTGTAGAGATGAAGTCTCACCAAATTACCCAGTCTGATCTCAAACCCGTGGACCCAGGCAATCTTCTTACCTTGGCCTTCCAAAGTGCTGGGATTAAAGGCATGGGCCACTGCGCCCAGCCTTGGCTAATTTTTTGATTTATTGTAGAAATGAGGTCTTGCCATGTTGCCCAGGCTAGTCTCAAACTCTTGTGTTCAAGCAATCATCTGGCTTCAGTCTCTCAAAGTGTTGAGATTACAGGCGTGAGCCACCATAGCCAGCCAAAAATTACAATTTAAATTGAATACCCTGCTGGGCTTGGTGGCTCAGCCTATAGTCTCACGCTTTGGGAGGCCGAGGTGAGTGGATTGCCTGAGCCCGCGGGTTCAAGACCTGCCTGGGCAACTTGGAGAGACCTCATCTCTACAATAAATCAAAAAATCAGCCGGGCGTGGTAGCGCGTGCCTGTAGTTCCAGCTACTTGGAAGGCTGAGGCGGGAGGATCGCCAGAGCCCAGCAGGTGGAGGCTGCGGTGGCCAGGAGTGGCCACTGCACTACAGTCTGGGCGACAGAGACTCCAACTCAAAAAAAAAAAAAAAATTGAAACCCACCAGGTACTGGATATTATGCTAACTGCTTTACGGAGAGTATATCTCATTTAATCCTCACATCAACCTTATTATTTGGTTTTGTTTTTTTGAATAGGAGTTTCACTCTGTCAACCAGGGTGGAGTGCAGTGGCTCGCTCACAGCCACTGAAGTCTCTACCTACTGGACTCAGGTGATCCTCCACCTCAGTCTTCCAAGTAGTTGGAACCACAGGCTTGTGCCACCACGCCTAATTTTTTGATTTATTGTTGAGATGAGGTCTTGCCAAGTTGCCCAGGCTGATCTTGAACCCCTAGACTCAGACAATCCTCTCACCTCTGCCTCTCAAAGTGCTGGGATTACAGGTGTGAGCTACCACGCCCAGCCCAACCTTATAATTGTTTTTCATTTTATAGATGAGGAATCTGAGGCCCAGAAAGGTCAAGTGACTTTTTCCAGATCCCACAGCTGTTAAGTAGACAGAGCCAGTTTGGGTTCCAAAGTTCATTCTCTTAAACATGGCTATATACAACCTGTGTTCCTCCTAATTATAATACTGGCTTTCTTTTTCTCCCAGTCTCTCAGTCATTGCTTTTCCTTCCTTTCTTTCCTTTCTTTCAGTCATACCAAAGGTAGGGCCTAATAATTTGCATTTCAATCAGCCGGGCATGGTAGCGCATGCCTGTAATTCCGGCTACTTGGAAGGCTGAGGTGGAAGGATCGCTGGAGCCCAGCAGGTCCAGGCTGTGGTGGCTGGGAGCGGCCACTGCACTCTAGTTTGGGCGACAGAGTGAGACTCCAACTCAAAAAAAAAAAAAAAAAAAAAAAGAATTTGCATTTCTACTAAGTTCCTTTGGTGATACTGATGCTGCTGGTCTGAGAACCACACTTTGGGATCCACTTGCTTAGAGGAAGTGGGAAAGTAACTGAAAAGTGAAAGTGTGCTTGTCCAGGAAGCGTCATTAGGTTGTAAGTTATTCACAAACCATTTGCTTCTAAGAGTAGAACAGTGTTCTGAGCCTGAGCTTCTTCGCCAGTTAAATAGGTTAATACTTCCTGTGGATCTGAGTTAGTGAGAGAATTAGGTTAGGTGTAGTGGCTCAAGCCTGTGATCTCAGCACTTTGGGAGGCCAAGGCAGGAGGATCTAGCCTGGGCAATAGAGGGAGACCTCATCTCTACTTTTTTAAGATAAATAAATAAAAATAGATAGAGACATAGGCATTGAGTTGGACATTCAATGCTAATTGCTGGTGGACGTACCCCTTTTGCCCTAAGACCTGATATATTTAGAAAAGTAGTCCATGGATTGCCTGAGCCCGCGGGTTCGAGACCTGCCTGGGCAACTTGGCGAGACCTCATCTCTACAATAAATCAAAAAATTAGCCGGGTGTGGTAGCGCGCGCCTGTAGTTCCAGCTACTTGGAAGGCTGAGGTGGAAGGATCACTGGAGCCCAGCAGGTCGAGACTGCAGTGGGCGATAGAGTGAGACTCCAACTCAAAAAAACAAAAGAAAGAAAGAAAAGTAGTCCAATCAAGCAAGGAAATGTGCTGGGCGCGGTGGCTCACGCCTGTAATCCCAGCACTTTGAGATGCCCAGGCGAGAGAATTGCCAGAGCCCAGGGTTCGAGACTAGCCTGGGCAACTTGGTGAGACCTCATCTCTACAATAAATCAAAAAATTAGCCGGGCGTGGTGGTGTGCATCTGTGGTTTCAGCTACTTGGAAGGCTGAGCCGGAAGGATTTCCTGAGTCCAGCAGGTAGAGGCTGCAGTAGCCGTGAGCGTGCCACTGCACTCCAGCCTGGGCGACAGAGTGAGACTCCAACTCAAAAAAAAAAAAAAAAAAAAGAGGAAACCCGTTCTTTCAAATTCTTTACACATTGCTAGACAAAAACTCCTGCCTTAGGCAATGATTTTGGGGGTGGGCTCCACTCAGGGAGTCCCAAGCCATGGCTTTCTCTCTCCAACTCTGCACAATAAAGCTTACTCTATTATCCCTTCTTGGTATATTTGTAATTCAAAAGAGATTGATAGGGAATGTGAATTTAATTGCAAATACCTGAATTGCTATTAGATGGGCTTATCTAAAACTAATAAAAATACCTTTCAGGGCAGAGAAAGAGGGCGCAGCAAGAAGCCTCCAAGCTACACCTACAGACGGGGTCTTTCTCTTTGCTCAGTTTCTTCCTTAACTTGGAAGCGTTATAGGGTTTAGAGACGTGACTGACCCAGTCAGCGTGGCGTTTCAGCTAAGTCACTGGAGGAGAGTGGAAGATGAACTGAAGACAGCAACCCTGCAGTCAGTGATTTAGGTTCAAGGCTCGGGGAGTTGTTGAGATGAGTTCGGTGGAGGGTTGCACCAGGCGAGAGGAAGGGGAGATGGAGAGGAGTGCTCCATATGAGATTTTTTTTTTTTTTTTGAGTTGGAGTCTCACTCTGTCGCCCAGACTGGAGTGCAGTGGCCGCTCCCGGCCACCGCAGCCTCGGCCTGCTGGGCTCCGGCGATTCTTCCGCCTCAGCCTTCCGAGTAGCCAGAATTACAGGCATGCGCCACCACGCCCAGCTGATTTTTTGATTTATTGTAGAGATGAGGTCTCGCTGCCCAGGCGGGTCTCGAACCCGCGGGCTCAGGCAATCCACTCACCTCAGCCTCCCAAAGGCGCGGGATGACAGGCTGAGCCACCGAGCCCGGCTCCATATGAGATTTTAAGGCACAAGAATTTGTGGGGTTTTGTGATACATTGAATGTGAGCGGTACTGGAGAAGAGGAAAAGTCTAGCATGGTTCTAAGTAGCGTGACTCAGAAGAGTTTAGAAAGAGGAGTGGGTTTACAGGTAGAGAAAATAAGCTTAGTCTGGGACATCTGGAATTTTTTTTTTTTGAGTTGGAGTCTCACTCTGTCGCCCAGACTGGAGTGCAGTGGCCGCTCCTGGCCACCGCAGCCTCGACCTGCTGGGCTCCGGCGATCCTTCCGCCTCAGCCTTCCAAGTAGCCGGAATTACAGGCATGCGCTACCACGCCTGGCTGATTTTTTTTTTTTTTTTTTGATTTATTATAGAGATGAGGTCTCGTTGCCCAGGCAGGTCTCAAACCCGCGGGCTCAGGCAATCCACTCACCACCTCAGCCTCTCAAAGGCGCGGGATTATAGGCTGAGCCACCAAGCCCGGCTGGAATTTTTTTTTTAACATGTATTTGAACAGCCAAGAGAAAATGGCAGGTAGCTATCATTTACTGATCGAATATGACAGATTCTGATTAGTGCTTTACAAACCTTATTTCTCAACTCTCTTAGAGAGGTATTATTTTCAGATGAGACAAAGAGTTAATAGATAAGCTTAATAAGTCACATAAGGACACCTAACTAGTGGGTGATAGAATGAGGATTGAAGCTCAGTCTCTGAAGTAGATGAGATGAGAACTAGGAGAGATCTGCTCAAGTCTAGCAACTTGGAAGTCATCAGCAAAGGAAGCCAGGACAGTGGACGAGAGAAAGCTGGTGGCGTGAGAGGCGCGTTCAGAGGAAGAGACACTGGCAAAGGTTACCCAGAGGGCTGGCCAGAGAGGTAGGAAAAGGGCCTGGACAGTGCGCATCTAGAGTTGCGGCCACTTGGAGGCTGAGGCGGTAGGATCGCTGCTGCCCAGCAGGTTGAGGCTGCGGTGACCAGGAGCATGCCACTGCATTCCAGCCTGGGCGACAGAGTAAGACTTCAACTCAAAAAAATTAAAAAATTTAAAAAACCTAGCTGAAGGAAGAGATGAGCCTGGGAAATGCTGCGTGGAAAGGGACAGAACAGCAGCGTGAGATGTAGCAACTTCTCATTGGTGACACTTGCCAGGGTAAGCTTCAGTAGCAATGTGGGGACCTAAAACTAAAAGTTGCCAGATTCTAAGAGGGACCAGGAAAAGAGAATGGGGAAGACGCCTTTTTTCTTTTTCTTTTTTTTTTTTCGAGTTGGAGTTTCACTCTGTCACCCAGACAGGAGTGCAGTGGCCGCTCCCGGCCACCGCAGCCTCAACCTGCTGGGCTCCAGCGATCCTTCCGCCTCAGCCTTCCAAGTAGCTGGAACTACAGGCATGCACTAAGCCACGCCTGGCTCATTTTGATTTATTGTATAGATGAGGTCTCGCCAAGTTGCCCGGGCGGGTCTCGAGCCCGCGGGCTCAGGCAATCTACTCACCTCAGCCTCCTAAAGGTGTGGGATTACAGGATGAGCCACCAAGCCCGGCTGCCTTTTTTCTTTTTTTTTTGTTTTGGTGGTAGCTCTGATAAGCAGGAAAGAGCATAGGCCTCAACTAAAGGAGGTCCCAAGAAGAAGTTTCCTTAATGAGAGAGAAGGCTTAAAAATACAATTTTAGGTCTGGACATGGTGGCTCAAACCTGTAATCCCAGCACTTTGGGAGGCCGAGGTGAGGGGAATGCCTGAGCCCACAGGTTCGAGACCCGCCTGGGCAAATTGGCGAGACCTCATTTCTACAATAAATCAAAAAATTAGCCGGATGTGGTAGCATGCACCTGTAGTTCCAGCTACATGGAAGGCTGAGGTGGAAGGATCACCTGAACCCAGTAGTTTGAGGCTGCGCTCTAGCCTGGGCCAAGAGCGAGACTCCAACTTAAAAAAAAATACAATTTAAAATATATATTATTTGTAATCATTTAAACTTTGTATTACATCTTTGAAACATACTGAAAAGTATAGAGAATGATGAAATGAACATCAGCACCTCCTGCACCCACATATCTTTTTTTTTTTTTTTGAATTGGAGTCTCACTCTGTCGTCCAGGCTGGAGTGCAGTGGCACACTCACAGCTACCTCAGCATTGACCTGCTTGGCTCTGGTGATCCTTCTGCCTTAGCCTTCTAAGTAGCTGGAGATATGGGCACATGCTACCATACCTGGTTAATTTTTTTCTTTTTTTTTATTTGTAGAGCTGAGGTCTTGCCAAGTTGCCCGGTGGTCTTGAACCCACAGGCTCAGGCAATCCACTTGCCTCAGCCTCCCAAAGTGCTGGGATTACAGGCTGAACCACTGAACCCAGCCCACATATCTTTTAAAATATTTATTAGCTGGGCTTGGTGGCTCAGCCTATAATCCCGCGTTTTGGGAGGCTGAGGTGAGTGGATTGCCTGAGCCCGGGGGTTCGAGACCCGCTCTGGGCAGTGAGACCTCATCTCTACAATAAATCAAAAAATCAGCCGGGCATGGTAGCGCATGCCTGTAATTCCGGCTACTCGGAAGGCTGAGGTGGAAGGATCGCTGGAGCCCAGCAGGCAAGGCTGCAGTGGCCGGGAGCAGTCACTGCACTCCAGTCTGGGCAACAGAGTGAGACTCCAACTAAAAAAAAAATATTTATTTATTTATTTTTAAATATTTATTTATTTATTATTATTTTGAGTTGGAGTCTCACTCTTTTGCCCAAGCTGGAGTGCAGTGGCATGCTCATGGCCACCGCTGCCTCAACCTGTTCTGCTTAAGTGCTTTTTCTGCCTCAGTCTTCAAAGTAGCTGGAACTACAGGCATGTGCCACCACATGTGGCTAGTTTTTTGATTCATTGTAGAGATGAGGTCTTGCCATGTTGCTCGGGCTTGTCTCAAACCCATTGGCTCAGGCAATCCTCTCCCCTCGTCCTCCCAAAGTGCTGGGCTTATAGGTTTGAGTCACCAGGCCCGGCCTCATGGCAATTTTTTTTTTTTTTTTGAGTTGGAGTCTCACTCTATCTCCCAGGCTGGAGTGCAGTGAGTGGCACGCTCACAGCCATTGCAGCCTCGACATGCTGGACTTAGGTGGTCTTTCTGCCTCAGCCTTCCAAGTAGCTGAAACTACAGACACATGGTACCATGCCCTGCTTATTATTACTATTATTATTATTATTGTTTTATTTATTGTAGAGGCAAGGTCTCACCAAGTTACCCAAGCTGGTGTCAAACCCAAACTCAGGCAATCCTCTCCCCTTGGCCTCCCAAAGTGCTGGGATTGCAGGCTTGATCAACCATGCCTGGCTCTCTTGTCAATTTTAAGAATCAAAATCATGGCTGGGTGCGGTGGCTCGCACCTATAATCCCAGCACTTTGGGAGGCTAAGGTGAGAGGATTGCCTGAGCCAAGGGGTTTGAGACCAGCCTGGGTAACTTGGGGAGACCTCATCTCTACAATAAATCAAAACATTAGCTGGGCGTAGTGGTACGTGCCTATAGTTCCAGTCACTTGGAAGGCTGAGGCGGAAGGATGGCCAGACCCCAGCAGGTCGAGGCTGCAGTGGCCAGGAGCGTGCCACTGCACTCCAGCCTGGGTGACAGAGTGAGACTCCGACTCAAGAAAAAATAAATCAGCTGGGCTTGGTGGCTCAGCCTGTAATCCCGCGCCTTGGGAGGCTGAGGTGAGTGGATTGCCTGAGCCCGTGGGTTCGAGATCCGCCTGGGCAACTTGGTGAGACCTCATCTCTACAATAAATCAAAAACTTATCTGGGTGTGGTAGTGCACACCTGTAATTCCAGCTACCTGGAAGGCTGAGGCGGAAGGATCGCTGGAGCCCAGCAGGTCGAGGCTGCGGTGGCCGGGAGCTGCCACTGCCCTCCAGTCTGGGCGACAGAGTGAGACTCCGACTCAAAAAAAAACAAACTAGCTGGGCTCGGTGGCCTCAGCCTGTAATCCCGCGCCTTTGGGAGGCTGAGGTGAGTGGATTGCTTGAGCCCGCAGGTTCAAGACCCGCCTGGGCAGCGAGACCTCATCTCTACAATAAATCAAAAAATCAGCCAGGCGTGGTAGCGCATGCCTGTAATTCTGGCTACTCAGAAGGTTGAGGCGGAAGGATTGCCGGAGCCCAGCAGGTCGAGGCTGTGGTGACCGGGAGCAGCCACTGCACTCCAGTCTGGGCGACAGAGTGAGACTCCAACTCAAAAACAAACAAACCAAAAAAAAAAAATCAAAATCACATTACCCTCATAAAATAAATAACATTGTAGAACATGACTTCACCTTAAAAAAAAAGCTTATAGAGTATTGTACAGTTTTTTTGTTGTTGTTGTTTTGTTTTGTTTTGTTTTGAGCTGGAGTTTCACTCTGTCGTCCAGGCTGGAGTGCAGTGGCACACTCACGGCCACCACAACCTCAACCTGCTGGGATCAGGTGATCCTTCTGCCTCAGCCTTCCAAGTGGTGGCTGGAACTATAGGCATGTGCCATCATGTCTGGCTATTATTTTTTTTTTTTTAGAAAGTAGTATCTATTGAGAAGACAGCAAAGTTCCTACAGCAGGAGGGGATTCGAGGGGGTTGCCCTAATTTTTTGATTTATTGTAGAGATGAGGTCTAGTTGCCCCGCTAGTCTCCAACCCATGGGCTCAGGCAATCCTCTCATCTTGGCCCCCCAAAGTGTTGGAATTATAGGTGTGAGTCACCAGGCCTGGCTTTTTGATTTATTGTAGAGAAAATGTCTCATCAAGTTCTCCAGGCTGGTCTCAAACTCCTGGGCTCAGGCAATTCTCTGGCCTCGGCCTCCTAAAGTATTAGGATTACAGGCTTGAGCCATTGCAAGTGGCCTTTGTCTTTGTTTAATAATACTATTTGTAGAAATAATATTTTAGGGCCAGGTGCGGTGACTCACACCTATAATCCCACCACTTTGGGAGGCCGAGGTGAGAGGATTGCCTGCGCCCAAGGGTTTGAGATCAGCTCAGGCAACTTAGTGAGACCTCATAAATAAAAAATTAGCTGGGCATGGTGGCACATGCCTGTAGTTCCAGCTGCTTGGAAGGCTGAGGCCAAAGGATCACCTGAGCCCAGCAGGTTGAGGCTACAGTGGCCATGAGCGTGCCACTGCATTCCAGCCTGAGCGACAGGATGAGAACTTCAACTAAAAAAAAAAGAAAGAAAGAATATTTTAAGGTATTGGCTGGGCGCTGTGGCTCATGCCTATAATCCTAGCATTTTGGGAAAACGAGTTAAGAGGATTGCCTGAGTCCATGGGTTCGAAACTAGCCTGGGCAACTTGGCGAGACCTTGTCTCTACAATAAATCAAAAAAGAAAAAATTAGCTGGGCATGGTGGCAGGTGCTTGTAGTTACAGCTTCTTGGAAGGCTGATTCAGAAGCCTGAGCCCGGCAGGTCGAGGCTACAGTGACGAAGTGTGCCACTGCCCTCCCGCCTGAATGACAGAGTGAGACTCCAACTCAAAAAAAACCCAAAAAAACAAAAAAAACCTTGAGGTATTAATTTTGCATATCTTTGTCCTATATTTTAATAATAATATAATATTTTTGTGTGTATTCAAAATATGTGATTATTACAACTGTACTTGGAGAGAATGTATTCCCCATACTCTACCAGTAAAATCTTTTCACGTGTAAACTCTACAGTGATCTTTCCACTTCTGTAATTCTGATGTTTTTTCAGAATTAGGGAAGTGACAAACTGGGTTAACAATTTTTTTTTTTTTTAAGTCGGAGTCTCACTCTGTTACCCAGGCTGGAGTGTAGTGGCATGCTTATGGCCAATGCAGCCTCGACCTGCTGGACTCAGGTGATCTGCCTCAGCCTTCCAAGTAGCTGGGACTACAGGCGTGGGCCACCAAGCCCAGCTAATTTTGCTTGATTTATTGTAAAGATGAGGTCTCACCAAGTTGCACAGGCTGGTCTCGAACCCCTGGGCTCAGGCAATCCTCTCACTTTGGCCTCCCAATGTGCTGGCATTACAGGCATGAGCCACCGCGCCCAGCCTTTGGAGTGCAGTGGCATGCTCACAGTTACTGCAGTCTTGACCTTCTGGGCTCAGGCAATCCTTCTGCCTCAGCCTCTGAAGTAGCTGGTATTTCAGGTAGGTGCCACGACACCAGGCTAATTTTTAAACTTACTGTAGAGATGAGGTCTCACTATGTCGCCCAGTCTGGTCTTGAATCCCTGATCTTAGGCAATCCTCTGACCTTTACCTCCCAAAGAGCTGGAATTACAGGCATGAGCAAGTATGCCCAGTGGGATTAAATTTTCAAATATACTTCTTTCCATCCTACACTGGCCAGATTTACACATGGGTTCAGTGGCTCTGTGAATTGGCTCATCCAGGTAGTAGGAACATGTGTACAAAAGAAAAGAGATATCACACTCCACACCAGGATAGGAAGGGAAGGAAGGAAAAGTGATGGCTGAGAGACTGGGAGAAACGAAAGTCAAGGCCAGGAGGACTCATAAAATCAAGGAATAGTTACATTAGGAAGAAAAGAGGACCTATAGGGTCATGACTGATGAATAGAGCCAGGCGCGATGGCTGAAGCCTGTAATCCCAGCACTTTGGGAGCCCAAGGTAAGAGGATTGCCTGAGTCCACGGGATTGAGACCAGCCTGGGCAACATGGCGAGACCTCATCTCCACAATAAATCAAAAAATTAGCCAGACATGGTGGTGGCACATGCCTGTAGTTCCAGTTACTTGGAAGGCTGAAGCAGAAGAATTGCCCAAGCCCAGCAGCTTAAGGCTATGTGAGCATGCCACTGCACTCCAGCCTGGGTGACAAAGTGAGACTCCAACTCAAAAAAAAAAAAAAAAAAAAGGAGAACCTATCATACAGCATTAAAATTAAATTTTCTGGGCAGAAGGATCTCCTGAATCCAGCAGGTCAAGGCTGCTGTGACCATGAGTGTGTCACTGCACCCCAGCCTGAGTGACAGAGTGAGACTCCAACTCAAAAAATAAAAAAATGTTGACTACACATCATTGCTTCCTAACCTCGTTTCTTAGGAAAAGGTCTGTATCATTATAGCACTGGCCCTCTGGAGGATGTATTGCCATTGTCTTTTAATCATGTTTCCCTACTGTGGACTGGCAGTTCTGAAAGCTGGGGTGGAGCCTCATTTTTGTTTATATTCAAGTACACCGGGCATTTCGTAGCTATTCATTTTGTTGAATTGAATTTGGAAGTCATTCACACAGAAATCAAGGTAAATGAGAAGAATCTCCAAGAGAGAACTTCAGGTGGCCTCTGCCAGTCAGGAACTATACATCTTGTGAAAAATTCGATTTCTGTTAGCATCTGTGCACTTAGAAGTCTCACAGAAACGTATTTTCAATATCCCCATCTGCTAGGTTCATTACATTGCTTCTTGATGGCTGCCTGTTTATAAAGTTGATAATAAACACAGTAAGAGTTTATTAAAAATTTAAAAAGAGCAAACCTAACAGTTCTCTGCTGCTTTATTGTTTATACATGGACAGAGACAGCTGCCCCCTGTGAAGTCAGACCTTCCGGCCTCTGTAAGGGGTAATAGAATGAACAACCAGTTAGAAGTCGCAGCTGGGCTCCCAAGCATTCTTTGCTGCTTCCTAGCTGTGTGAACTTGAAGCAATCACTTAACCTGTCCAAATTTCATTGGTCTCATCTATAGCATGAAGCTCATGCCTGCTATCTCCTCCTCCTCCTCTTTAATGTATTTGGGTATCTAATGGAATAGTGCATGTAAGTTCTTTGACTAGTTCTATTCAAATACAAGGTAGTATTCTCAGAAGAAATCCACTAGAAAGAGTTTTGAAGCTCTCTAAAATGATGGTGCTGGCCAGGCTCAGTGGTTCATGCCTGTGATCCTAGCACTTTGAGAGGCCTCAGCAGGAGGACTGCTTGAGTCTAGGAGTTTGAGACCAACCTGGGCAACATAGCAAGACCGCGTCTATATCAAATAAACAAATAAAAAGATGATACTGGGCCAGGTATGGCATCTCACTTCTGTAATTCCAGCATTTTGGGATGCTAAGGAGGGAGGCTCTCTTGATCCCTAGAGTTTGAGATCGGACTGTAAAACAGAGACCTAATCTCAAAATAAAAAAATAAAATAACATGATGGTACTCATATCCAAATAGAAATAATTGAACTCAACATTGGGTATTATGACTTATATTGATGTGAGTTTCCTTATTTGCTGCCATATCCAGTGCCTGGCACAATTCCTGGAAAAAAGCAGGTGCTCAATAAATGTTTGTTGAAGTAATAAAGGAAGGAATCTTGGAAGGTGCAAATAGCAGGTTTCTGGCTTTAGAATTGCGTGCAATAGGCCGAGCAGCTCCATGAATGAAGCATGGGGATTACCATGGGTGTTTTATATTTTTGAGTTGGAGTCTCACTCTGTCTCCCAGGCTGAGTACAGTGGCACACTCATGGCCACTGCAGTCTCAACCTGCTGGATTCAGGTGATCCTTCTGCCTCAGCCTTCCAAATCGCTGGAACCGCAGGCACGCACCACCACACCCAGCTAATTTTTTAGTTTATTGTAGAAAGGAGGTCTTGTCAAGTTGCCCAGGCTGGCCTCGAACCTGTGGGCTCAGGCAGTCCTCTTACCTTGGCCTCCCAAAGTGCTGGGATTATAGGCATGAGTCACCATGCCCTGCTATGTGGCTTTTAACTAAACTAAGGAGGTAGGAAAATACTGAATCAGTATTATTATTATTTTTTTGAGTTGGAGTCTCACTCTGTCGCCCAGACTGGAGTGCAGTAGCCACTCCCGGCCACCGCAGCCTCGACCTGCTGGGCTCTGGCGATCCTTCCGCCTCAGCCTTCCGAGTAGCTGGAATTACAGGCATGCACTACCATGCCCAGCTGATTTTTTGATTTATTGTAGAGATGAGGTCTCGCTGCCCAGGCGGGTCTCGAACCCGCGGGCTTAGGCAATCCACTCACCTCAGCCTCCCAAAGGCGCGGGATTACAGGCTGAGCCACCGAGCCCGGCTTAATTTTTTTATTTATTGTAGAGACAAGGTCTCGCCAAGTTGCCCAGGTTGGTCTCAAACCCCTGGGCTCAGACAGTCCTCTTGCCTCTGCCTCCCAAAGTGCTGGGATTACAGGTGTGAGCCACTGTGCCCAGTCTATTCATCTATTTTTTAAAAAAGAGTTCTGAAACATGCTACAATCTAGATTCCTTGAAAATTTTATGCTAAGTGAAAGAAGCCAGTCACCACAGTCACTTATCATATGATTCCACTGATATGAAATGTCCAGAATAGGCAAATCCATGGAGACAGAAAGTAGATTACCAGTTGCCAGGGGTTAGAAGGAAGGAAAGAATAAATTTTTGCTTATGAATCCAGTGTTTCTTTTTGGGGCGATGAAATGTTCTAAAATTAAATAGTGACGTTGCTTTTACAACTCTGTAACATACTAAAAACACTGAACTGTATACTGTAAAAGGATGAACTTTATGGTGTGTGAATAATATGTCAATAAAGCTGTTATAAAAAAGAGAACTGCCGGGTACCGTGGCTCACACCTGTAATCCTAGCACTTTGGGAGGTGGAGGTGAGTCCACGGGTTTGAGACCTGAGCAACATGGCAAGACCTCGTCTCTACAATTAAAAAAAAAAAAAAAGCCGGACTCGGTGGCTCAGCCTGTAATCCCGCGCCTTTGGGAGGCTGAGGTGAGTGGATTGCCGAGCCCGCGGGTTCGAGACCCGCATGGGCAGCGAGACCTCATCTCTACAATAAATAAATAAATAAATCAGCTGGGCGTGGTAGCTCATGCCTGTAATTCCGGCTACTTGGAAGGCTGAGGCGGAAGGCTCGCCGGAGCCCAGCAGGTCGAGGCTGTGGTGGCCGGGGGCGGCCACTGCACTCCAGTCTGGGCGACAGAGTGAGAGTCCAACTAAAAAAAAAAAAAAAAAAAATTCTCCTAAGAGCATACTTTACTCCAGGAGTCCTCAAACTATGGTCCGCGGGCCACATGCGGCCCACCGGGGACATTTATCCGGGCCACCGGGGACATTTATCCGGCCCACCGGGTGTTTTTGACACTGCTGCCTGTCCTGCCTAGCAGCCGACTAGACCGGACCGCAGTGCGCATGTGTGGAATGTGCATTGCACTCTCCGACTCCCCCCCTTCTCTCTGTCTCTCTACTCCTCCTCTCAGTAATCTCAGGACCCATGCACTCAAAATGGCAACCATCTTTGGCAGCACTTATGTCTGTGAAGAGACTTTTTCCAGAATGAAACATCTGAAATCTCCAACCAGATCTAGACTAACTGATGTACACTTGCATCACTCGGTACGACTAGCAGTGACAAATATGGAACCGGACACTGACCATCTCATTAGCCAAAAGCAGGCCCATAGTTCCCATTGAAACACTGGTAAGTTTGTTGATTTAACTTTACTTGTTCTTCATTTTAAATATTGTATTTGTTACCGTTTTGTTTTTTCACTTCAAAATAAGATATGTGCAGTGTGCATAGGAATTTGTTCACAGTTTTTTTTTAAACTATAGTCCGCCCCTCCAACGGTCTGAGGGACAGTGAATTGGCCCCCTGTTTTAAAAGTTTGAGGACCCCTGCTTTACTCAATTGTTAGAAGCTGTAAATATGTTTGTTTGTTTGTTTGAGTTGGAGTCTCACTCTGCCACCCAGACTGCAGTGCAGTGGCCGCTCCCAGCCACCGCAGCCTCGACCTGCTGGGCTCCGGTGATCTTTCCCCCACAGCTTTCCAAGTAGCTGGAACTACAGGCGCGCGCTACCACGCCAGGCTAATTTTTTGATTTATTGTAGAGATGAGGTCTCGCCAAGTTGCCGAGGTGGGTCTCGAACCTGCGGTCTCAGGCAATTCACTCACCTCAGCCTCCCAAAGGGGCGGGATTACAGGCTGAGCCACTGAGCCCGGTGGTCACATACAATTGACAGAAAAATTTGATTATTTCTGTGGCATACAACAAGTTAACATAGTAATTATTACTGATAACATGTACTAAGACATATCAGAATTAAAGGAATGTCATATAATTTTGGAACACATACCAATAACACATATAAATGTAACCTAATGAAAGTTAAACACCTCTCATACTTGACAATACTTCTGGTATTATTTCAACATAACAAGTAAGTCAAATATGTCTCTCCTGGACTTTAGGGAAACATAATATCTAAAATTAGTGGGATCAGAAAAACTGAATTCAAAACTTAAAAAAAGAAAAAAAAATTATATTTCTCTGAAACAGAAGGATCACCTGAGCCCAGCAGGTCAGGGCTGCGGTGGCCTTGAAGTGTGCCACTGCCCTCCAGCCTGGGCGACAGAGTGAGACTCCAACTCAAAAAACAAAACATAACAAAAATAACAGATGACCACTGTCAGAGCACATCACATTTTGTTTCGCTTTTCATCAGTTGATGGGCAATTTGGGTTGTTCCTGCTTTGGGGCTATTATGAATATTATGACTGAATATTTGTGCACATGGCTTTGCGTGAACATATGGCTTCATATTTCTTGGGTAAATACCTAGGACTGGAAATGCTGGGTTGTGTGGTATTTCTGTTAACATTTTGAGACACTGTCAGATTGTTTTTCAAAGTGGCTGAAAACTTTTTTTTTGAGTTGGAGTCTCACTCTGTCGCCCAGACTGGAGTACAGTGGCCGCTCCCGGCCACCGCAGCCTCGACCTGCTGGGCTCCGGCGATCCTTCCGCCTCAGCCTTCCAAGTAGCCGGAACTAGTAGCATGCACTACCACGCCCAGCTGACTTTTTGATTTATTGTAGAGATGAGGTCTCACTGCCCAGGTGGGTCTCGAACCTGCAGGCTCAGGCAATCCACTCACCTTAGCCTCCCAAAGGCGTGGGATTACAGACTGAGCCATCGAGCCCAGCGGCTGTAAACTCCTATGCGAAGTTAAAGAAGCCAGTCACCAAAGCCACTTATCATATGATTCCATTGATACGAAATGTCCAGAATAGGCAAATCCATGGAGACAGAAAGTAGATTAGCAGTTGCCAGGGGCTAGAAGGAAAGAAAGAATAGGGAATTTTGCTAATGAATCATTTTACATTCCCTCCAACAAGGTCTGAATATTCCAATTTCTCCATATAGTGTCAACACTTGTGTTTATCTTTTTAATTTTAGCCAATTTAGCGGAGGATAAAATGACATTTCCTTATGGTTTTGACTTAAATTTCCCTTATAACTAATAATGTTGAACATATGTTTCATGTATATATTATCTATCTACTTGTATACTTTTTTTTTTTGAGTTGTCTAACTCTGTTGCCCAGGCTGGAGTGCAGTGGCACACTCAGGGCCACCGTAGCCTCAACCTGCTGCGCTCAGATAATCCTTCCACCTCAGCCTCTCAAGTAGGTGGAATCACAGGTGTGCAGCACCACACCTGGGTAATTTTAAAATTTACTGTAGAGATGAGGTCTTGCCAAGTTTCCTAGGTTGGTCTTAAACCTTTGGGCTCAGGCAATTCTTT
Source organism: Cephalopachus bancanus (assembly GCA_027257055.1). Classification (NCBI taxonomy): domain Eukaryota; kingdom Metazoa; phylum Chordata; class Mammalia; order Primates; family Tarsiidae; genus Cephalopachus; species Cephalopachus bancanus. The sequence continues at coordinate 50,961 of JAPVLO010001333.1, read as the reverse complement.
TGCCTCCACCTGCCAAAGTGCTGGGATTACAGGAATGAACCACCATGTCTAGCTTATTTGTATATATTTCTTTTCTTGTTTTTTTGAGTCAGAGTCTCACTGTTGTCCGAGCTGGAGTACAGTGGCATGATCAGGTGATCCACCTTAGTCTCCCAAGTAGCTGGAACCACAGGCATACCCCACCATACCTGACTAGTTTATTTATTGTAGAAACAAGGTCTCGCAGAGTTGCCCAAACTGGTTTTGAATCCCTAGACTCAGGTAATCCTCTCGCCTCTGCCTCCCAAAGTGCTGGGATTATGGGTTGACCCACCGAGCCCAGCCTTTTGAGTTGGAGTCTCACTCTGGCACCTGGTTGGAGTGCGGTGGGCTCCGGCAATCCTTCAGCCTCAGCCTTTCAAGGAGCAGGAACTATAGGCGCGTGCTACCACACCCAGCTAGTTTTTTTTTTTGAGTTGGAGTCTCACTCTGTGGCCCAGACTGGAGTGCAGTGGCCGCACCCGGCCACCGCAGCCTCACCTGCTGGGCTCCGGTGATCCTTCCGCCTCAGCCTTCCGAGTAGCCGGAATTACAGGCGTGCGCTACCATGCCGAGTTGATTTTTTTGATTTATTGTAGAGATGAGGTCTCACTGCCCAGGTGGGTCTCGAACCCGTGGGCTCAGACAATCCACTCATCTCAGCCACCCAAAGGCGCAGGATTACAGGCTGAGCCACCGAGCCCGGCTTTAGTTTTTGATTTATTGTAGAGATGAGATCTCACCAAGTTGCCCGGACGGGTCTCGAACCCACAGGCTCAGGCAATTCTCTCACCTGGGCCTCCCAAAGTGTTGGGATTACAGGCTGAGCCACCAAGCCTGGCCATATGCTGCAGTATTGTTGATAATCTCTAATACAATGTTCAAATATAAGTGAAGAAAGCATACATCCTTGTCTTGTTCTTTACCTTAAAGAAAAAGCATCCAGGTTTTTTACTATTTCATGTGATGTTATCTGTGAATTTTTTCATAGATGCCCTTTAATCAGTTAAGAGAGTCACCTTCTATTTCTAGTTTGAGTGTTTTTATCATAAAAAAATGTTGAAGCCGGGCTCGGTGGCTCAGCCTGTAATCCCGCGCCTGGTTTGTGTCGCTTCTTCTACTTATATAATGTATTACATTCCTTGCTTTTTGTTTGTTAAAACCTTGCATTCCTAGGATAAATCTCACCTCATTGTGGTGTATAGGTAGTTTAAATGTTGCTAGATTCAGTTTGCTTTATTTCTTGTGTTAATAAGGAATATTGGTCTGTAGTTTTTTTGTATGTGTGTGATATATTTGATTTTGATATCAGGGTAATACTGGCTTTGTAGAATTGGCAAAGTGTTCTCTCATTCTCTTTTGGAAGAGTCTGTGAAGGATACGTGTCAATTCTTCTTTAACTATTGGGGAGAATTCACCAATGAAACCATAGAGGCTGATATCTTTAATACTATGATAGGTAGTATGGAGAGTTGAGGGAGGTCAGAGGACCAAGTAACCAACTTTGACTGTAAGAATACGGAAGGTGAATGAAGAGGAAACAGATGAGTTGGTGCACTGAATGGCTAGACCCTCGCCAGACACAATCTGCCACTTCTCCTGTGTGGTTGTTGCTGCTATTGTTTTGAGGGTAGAGAGGGTAGGAAGGTCATTTGAAGGCTTTACATTAAAGCATGAAACTAGTGACTAAGCCATGTGGGGGGAAGGGGAATCTTGTGAGCCAGCCAAGAGTCAGTAGGAATCACTTCGGGGTTAAGCAAGTACCTGGGCCAGGCTCGGTGGCTCAGCCTGTAAGCCACCCTGTAATCCCGTACTTTGGAAGGCCGAGGTGAGTAGGTTGCCTTAGCCCGCGGGTTTGAGACCCGCCTGTGCAACTTGGCGAGACATCATCTCTACAATAAATCAAAAATTAGCTGGTCGTGGTAGCGCGCGCCTGTAGTTCCAGCTACTTGGAAGGCTGAGGCGGAAGGATCACCGGAGCCCAGCAGGTCGAGGCTGCGGTGGCCGGCAGCAGGCACTGCATTCCAGTCTGGGCGACAGAGTGAGACTCCAACTCAAAAAAAAAAAAGAAAAAAGAAAGTACCTGAAGCCTGAGTGTGCAATCAGGACAATGAAGAGTTGAGAGAGAGGGTGGGAACAACCAATTGGAGGAGGTTATGAAGTGAGCTAGAGAATGGAATAGCCATAATCGTCACTCAGAGGTTCAGAAAAGTATTCCTGGGTAGTCCATCTGCTGCTGCATACTTTTTTTTTTTTGAGTCGGAGTCTCACTGTGCCGCCCAGAGGCCACCGCAGCCTCGACCTGCTGGGCTCAGGCGATCCTTCCACCTGTCTTCCAAGTGGCTGGGATTATAGGCGTGAGCCACTGAGCCCAGCCTGGACGTTTTTAAAAAGACTGGCTCATTCAAATTTCACTCCCCAACTCCTGCCCTTCTCCGACCCAAACTGTTCTAAATTCTTTTTTTTTTTTTTTTTTTTGAGTTGGAGTCTCACTCTGTCATCCAGACTGGAGTGCAGTGGCCGCTCCCGGCCACTGCAGCCTCAGCCTTCTAGGTAGCTGGAATTACAGGTGCGCGCTACCACGCCCAGCTAATTTTTGATTTATTGTAGAGATGAGGTCTTGCCAAGTTGCCCAGGCGTGTCTCGAACCCGTGGGCTCAGGCAGTCCACTCACCTCAGCCTCCCAAAGTGCTGGGATTACAGGCTGAGCCACCGAGCCCGGCTTCTTCTAAATTCTTGTTGTGCCAGGCAGTAGCTGCTGGGTGTGGTGATGGGATTACAGGTGTGAGGCACCCCATTCGAGCTTTTTCTTCTTAAAATCTTTCAACAACCACTCCTGTCCACCCTACTTTGACTTAAAAGACAAGGCTTGCTGCTGTGTTCACCACTCTGGATTTTGGAAGAGGCAGGGATACCCCTGAGCAAGAGGCTGAGGGAAGGGGTGTAATCGATGCCTTTATGGCAAAAGTCCAGTAGTGAAGGAGGAACTCCCCATGTGGTATTTCTTTTAATTGCCCAGTTAAATGGAATCAGTTCTGTGATCCCCAAGGATCAGGCATGTCTTATTCAGTCTCACTGTTCAGATTCATGGTGCATTTACCTATCTGTATTTTTTTGTTTACTTCCTTATTGCATGGCATTCCCTAAAGTCTTGTTGAAACATCTCGATGGTTTCTTTAGCCTAAACTAAGGCCAAAGAATTACCAGCCTTTGAGATTGTTGCCTTGAGAGACTCTCAACTTGGTGATTCCTCTTGGTGGTTCCCAGGTTTGTTTGTTTTTAAGGAAGACACTTCTCTACATACGTCCTTTCCCCTTAAAACCTATGGCGTGTGCATGACCCTCATCCACTTGTTTACAGGTGAGAAACTCAGTTCTTGTGAGGTCAAGGAACCTGCCCAAGGTCACAAGGTAGCAAATGACAGGGCTATTAAACCCATACTCTTTCCACACAGACAGTCCCTAATAATTGCTATAACACAGTCTCAGATCAGTAATTTGTTTAAACATGTAATGCACAGAGTAATAAGTAGAAAAGTATAATTTATTTTGACCGTTGCTTCCCCTTACCTCTTCACTTCAGAGGTTGGACTTGTCCAGGGAGTATATAATGTGGTCTCTTTTACAACTGCATCTACTACAAATAATTAAGAAATAGCAAAGGCTTTGGTAACTTCAGAACACAGGTTTTTACTTCAATTTGCTTTTTAAAAATTGAGCTATAATTCACATACTGTAATATACATCCTTTTAAGGTGTACAGTTCCGTGGTTTTTTAGTATATTCACAAATTTGTGCAACCATCACCACTATGTAATTTGAGAACATTCTCAGACTTTGATTCACTTTTGAAGGCTCTTTTCTTGTAGGTACAAGAGAAAAACTACAACTGGGCTCAGTGGCTCACAACTGTAATCCCAGCTCTTTGGGAGGCAGAGGTGAAAGGATTGACTGAGTTCAGGGTTCAAGGCCAGCCTGGGTAACTTGGCAAGACCCCATCTCTACAATAAATAAAAAATAACAATAGTAATAATAAGCAGGGTATGGTACCACGTGCCTGTAGTTCTAGCTACTTGGAAGGCTGAGGCGGAAGGATCACCTAAGTCCAGGTCGAGGCTGCAGTACTGTAAGCATGCCACTGCACTCCAGTCTGGGGGACAGAGTGAGACTCCAACTCAAAAAAGGGGGGGGGGAGTGGTGGGGAACAATTAGTTATGTGCAACTGGGAACTCCAAGAAAGATCTGGAGATCTCAAAATAAACTGGAGTAAATGTAGTGCTGCTATTGTAGTTTTAAAAAGGTAACTGCATTTCAAGTAATAAGAATATGTAGGTACCACTTCCACTTCATCAATTGTCAGGCTCCTGCAGATACATTTAAATTCAGGTCAGGTCAAGAGCTGCTCTCTAAAAGAGATAAGGAAAAGGGTCAAAGGAGAGTAATGAAGATAATTAAAGGGCAGAGAAGGAAGATTCACAATGAAAACTTTAAAGAGCTTGCAGCTATTTATGTAGTCTAGGAAAGGTTAGTTAAGAGCAACCTTAACTAACATGAAAGGATAGTTGTATAGTAAAATGGTGACCTTTTCTTTCACCTTCTTTCATTCACTAAGGAAAAGACAAAGAAAATAGAATCATTTTATGGTATGAAGGGTTAGGTTAGCATAGAACAAAGTCAGGACACAGAGCCTGGTTAATCACCAGCAAGATAGTGGCAGCAAGAGGCCCTTAGATGCTTCTAAGAATTTTTAAAAAAATTCTTTAGTTTAAATTACTATTTAAAAAAAAAAAATTTTACACTACAGCTTAAAAAATAAGTGGTTATTCGGGGGAAGCATTCCAAATGCCAGATTACCACAATAGACAAGCTAGAGATACTGGTGATTTTTTAAAAATCACAATAATTACACTCCAGTTTTTAGTAATCCCTTGTTATGTTATGAAAATGTACCAAATTTATTTATGTGTTTATTTGAGTTGGAGTCTCATTCTGCCACCCAGACTAGAGTGCAGTGGCACACTCATGTCCACCACAGTCTTGACCTGATCACCACTGGGCTCAGGTGATCCTTCCACATTAGCCTTCCAAGTAGCTGGAATCATAGGCAGGGCACCAAGCCCTGCTAATTTTTTATTTTTTAATTTACTGTAGAGCTGAGGTCTTGCCTAGTTGTCCAGGCTGGTCTGGAACCCCTGGGCTCAGGCAATCCTCTCACCTCAGCTTCCTAGAGTGCTGAGATTAAAGGCGTGAACCACGGCGCCTGGCAAATGTACCAAATTTATAACTTTTCACTAGTGCTGTTCTGCACGTGGACTTGAAGGACACCAATCTGAGGTACCAGTGTATTCCCCACCACAGCCCAGCTCTCATCCCTGTGGGGAAGGGCTTAAACAGAAAAGTTACAAATAATATGATGAATTACCTCACATTCCCCAATAGTAACATTTTAGCACATTTTGACTTATGCTGTCAACTTGTATTTTATCTGAACTTTTTGAGAGTAAGTCACATATATGATTCTTCTTTATCCTTAAATACTTCAGTGGCCATTTCCCCAAAACAAGGAAGGACATTCTCCTGTCAAATCACAGTAATATTACAAAAATTGGGAAATTGACGCTGATACAATACCATGATTTAATCAACAGCCCTTCTTAGGAAAAAGGTTTTCTGGTCCAGGATTATGTATCTTCAACTGCTTTAATCTGGATCCATTCTTCCGGCCTTGTCATTTATGACTTTAATGTTGAAAGGAGTACTTTGTAGCCTGTCCCTCAATTTCGGTCTTGGCAGCTTTAAAATCAAAAACAGAAACAAAACAAAACCCAAAGTTCATTGTTTTGGGATTTTAGGCGTGGTCTTGAGTGACTACGTGGGTGAGCCTCTCTCCTCAAGGTTCCTCCCAGCCATCACACACTGATGATTGTTCTTGCTGTGTTAGATTTAGAGATGGTGGAGACAGACAATAAAACATTTTTGTATTCGGAACTAATTGGCTTGTATTACATAGATCTCCCTCCTCCATTTTATAAGTTTAATAAAAGTTCGTGGAAGACTTTGCATCTGCTCGTTTTAAACACTTGAGACTTAAATTTCCTGCAGACTCTAATTTTAAGAATCTCACCTTTGCAGTGAAGAACTATGCCCTAGGCTCAGAAGACAGAGAGCTGCAAAAATGGATGGGTGTCACTCATTACAATCATTCAACAAATATTTGTTGAGGGCCTAGTCCATGTCGGGCTCTGTTCCAAGCCCTGGGAATACCTCAGAGAACAAAACAAAACAAAAAAAATCCCAATGCTTTAAAAAAAACAAATAAATAAACTGCAACAACAACAAAAGCCAGAAACTAGGGATCAGACTTCCTTAAACGGGAAGAAGGCAAGTCTGTGAAAAATGGGCAACTCCGAGACTCGAGATTCGCGCATGGATCACGCTGCGGAATCCCTGGTAAATGCGCTGATTTCATAGTCTTCAGTTTACCCAAACGCACCACGCAAATGATTAATCCAAACACCAAAGCCCAGAAAGGACGGGCGAGGACGGGCGGGGCGGGCTTCCGAACTGTTCTGGCCGGGTTCGCAGCATCATCGCGGTGCGGGCGTCGAGCCTCTGGCCGCCGCGCGCGGTCGGGTCCGCCCCGTGGGGACCACGCACAGGTCCCTGCCCCAGCGAGGCGGCGCCTCCCGGCCCGGTGGAGCCGAGCCCCTGGGAACCGCGCACAGAGAAAGCCCCGCGGGGCGGTGGCTCGGGGGAACCGGCTCCTCCAGGCGGCCTCGCCCTCTGCAATGCAATCTGGGTGGTTTTTCCAGGTGCCTCCCCGCCTCGCTCCGCGCCCAGTCCCTGCCCCCGCGACGCCCGAGGGCTGGGAGGGTGGCTCGGGGGCTGGGGCGGAGCGAGCCGACTCCACGAGAGGCAGAGAGCGCGCGCCCCTAGAGCTTCAGCCGCGGACGCGGGCGGGCCCGAGCGCCCCCGCGGGCCCCCGCAGCGCTGCGCGTGGGAGCCCGGCCGGGGCCAGCTCTCCGGCGCCGCGAGCTGCCACCTGCCCCGCGGGCGCCGCGCCCCTCCCCCGCCGGCCAGGAAAGAGGCGGCGCGAGCCTCGGCTTCCCCTTCCCCCTCCCGGGGTCCTCGGCCCCCACTGGGAGAGCCGGATCTGTTTCCCCCGACACGCCTCCCGCAAGACGACCGAGTTCGTTTCCGGAGAGGGTTACTGCGGTGATACGTGCGTGGTCGCCCGGTCCTACATGAGATACGAAGGGCTGGGGCATCTGGAGCCGAATTAGAAAATCCTTCCGGCGAATTGTTCCCAAGCAGTTTGAAAATATAAAATTCAGTCTGAAATACAAAACTCGAGGAAACTTCACCTCGAGCGCTTCTCTCTCTAAAGTGTCAACACGATCCACTACTTTGCCATCCGACTTGCAGGCTGGAGGGTGACGGCGGAGGGGGGACACGAGCCTCTCGGCAGGCCGAGGTCGTTTGGGACCTTGGCTAAGTCGACACACCCCAAGTACCGAGCCAAAAAGAACTGAGTGGAGGGCACGGGGACCGGACGGGGGGCCGAGGACAGAGCCTGCTTGGCCGACTCAGGAAAACCTTGATTGGGCACGCGGCAGATGCACTTTATTCGGCAAATCGAAGGAAATGGGCCCCAACCCTGGAGGGGGTTCCGGCCTCGACTAGCAGCCGGGACCAAACAAGACACCGCAGCGAAAGGAGGGGAGCGAAAGGGGAGCGGGCCCGTCGTGCCCGAGTTTCCCGGTGGGGTCCCCCAGCGGCCTCGCGCGCGGCGAGTAACTGCGTCCGGGCGTGACTGGCGGCCGGGCGTCCAGCCCCGGGCGTCGGGCTCCTCTCCGGAGGGCGGGCGGCGCGGCGGGGCAGCGGCCCGGGAAAGGGGAGGGCCCGCGGGATTCCGCCTGCTGTTTGCACTGAAAGGTGTGTTGGCTCGGGAGCGGCTTTTCCGGGCTTCGGCCACTGCCCCGCCACCTCCCGGCTGCCGTTGGCCGGGCCCTCCCTCCGCGGCTCGCCCTCCCCGGGCACCGCGCCCTGGGCAGCTCCGCGCCCGGGCCTCACCTCTGGCCTCCTTTCGCCTGCCCGCGCCTGGCTTTTCGCTCGACCCTTCCGAACCTTCGGCTCGTTCCCCACAGCCGACCTTTCTCCGAGCCCCCCGCGCCTCTCGGCCCCCTCCGGGGGGCACCCCCCCAGCGACCGCCGCGCCCTCCACCTCTCGCCCTTTTCCCGTCTGGCCTCTTTTACCCTCTGGGTGGCCACCGCCTCTTCCCCGCCCCTCGCGTCTCCCCCTCCTCCGCCCTCGCCCTCCTCTCCATTCATCCAGCCATTGTCTCCCGCCCCTTCCTTCCCCTCCCCCTCCCCCTCCCCCTCCCCCAGCGGCCTCCTCCCCCACCGCTGCCACGTCGTGGTTTGAAGGAGCCAATGGGCCGGCGCCGCCAGGTGTCTCTTACCTGCACCACGTGGGGGAGGGGGAAGGGGCGGGCAGGTAGAACCACATCCCAAAACAGAAAAGCTTCAGCCATTGCGTGCCTCCCGGGGGTGCAGCCCTGCTCCTGGCTTTTTGCATAGGCGCCCGGGCAATTGAATACAAAAAGGGCAGGCCTCCTGCGCCCTCCTTCCCACCCCCCTTCCTGCCCTGGGTGTGGAGCGCCGGCCAGGTGTGGGCTTGGGTGGTTGGTTACCGCCTTTTGCACCCGCGGCAGCGAGGAGGGGGGTGGGCGCTCTTTCTTTTTCCCCTAGCAGAGGGTTTAGCACCGGTTTTCTCGTTCTCGCTTCCACCCCGCCTCACCGCCTCCCGACCCCCCTTCTCCCCCTCCCCACCTATCGTCATGACGGCCTCTCCGGATTACCTGGTGGTGCTCTTCGGGATCACTGCTGGGGCCACCGGGGCCAAGCTGGGCTCGGATGAGAAGGAGCTGATCTTGCTGTTCTGGAAAGTCGTGGACCTGGCCAACAAGAAGGTATTCTCCCCACGTTTTTGTCCGAATGCAGGGAGCGGGGCTGGAAGTTTGTCGAAGAAGTTTGGGCGGGGAGTTGGGGGGCGCGTGCGGAGGTGGATGTGGAGGGGGAAGTGGACAAACAAGTGCCCCCGCTTGCCCACTTGTGAGGCTGGACCCGAGGCCTAGAGGATCCGGAGTCAAACCGAATCTATTGGCCGGTTGGCCTTGGAGCCATTTCAGTCCTCCGAAACCCGGCTCAGGTGGGAAGGCCGGCGCTGCCCCGCCGGCTTCTCTGCCCGTCGGGGACGCCCGGCAGAGATCAGGTGGGGCCCCTAAGGTCCTTTCCGACTTATCCGGGTGGGGTGGGGTGGGGTGGGGTGGGGGGCAGGACGAGCCGACCGCTCGGCTACCGGAGCCGCCAGACTAGTGCGCTTTGATTGTCTGCCCGACCCCTAGAGAGGCGCGGGCCGCCCTAGCGGGGGGCGGGGGAGGCGGGCGAAGAATGAGGCTCCGGAACAGAGGGGGGGGAGACTGACCCCCGCTTCTCTCGCTCCGGAGGTGGGACAGTTGCACGAAGTACTAGTTAGACCGGATCAGTTGGAACTGACGGAGGAGTGCAAAGAAGAAACTAAAATAGACGCCGAAAGCCTGTCCTCGGCGTCGCAGCTGGACCAAGCCCTCCGACAGGTGACAGCCCTGGGCCGTGCCGCCCACCCCCAGCCGGGCCCGACACCCACCGCGCCCCGCGCCCTCTCGGAAGGGTCCGCGCGCGTTCCCGGAGCAGGGCGGCGAGACGCTGGGCCGCGCGGGTGGGAGCCTAGCCGGGGGCCCGCGTGGACAGTTTGGGAAGGGGGTCGCTGCTCTTCTTCGCCTCCCAGCCCACCGAAATTCGGTAGTTTTCTTGCTTGAACCGAAATTCGCTAGTTTTCAAGTTGCCAGAGAGTCCGCCGCGTTATACCAACGGAGTGCCGAGATGAGTTTGAATCCTAGCGCCCCCATCTCCAAGTCCAGACCCCAGACGCGCGGGTCTCCGGCGGGGGTTTGGGGCCACAGCCTTCGGGCAGGGGGCGCTGTGGTGTAGACGTGCGGGCGCGCCCGCCGTGTGGGCGCTAGAAGCGGCCACAGTTTGGGTTGGAACCTTGAAGGTGCCCGCCTGGATTCAGGCTTCGGAACTCGCCGCGGAGGGCTCGGTTCCATCATGATGGTGGCCTTGGTCCCAGTGTCGGGGCAGGTTTGCAGGTCCAAATATGTGGGGCTGTTGTTGGGGTCACCGCGGAACCGACGGAATCCCCTAGTTGGGATTGAGGTGACCTAAAAACCGGCTGCTCCGGGGTGCTGACCGGGCCGGATCGGAACAGGGCGGGGCGCTGAACCCCTGCGCGCAGCTGAGCAGCCTGCGCTCCCACGGCCCTGCCCTTGCGCACGGATTTCGAATTACTCTATAGGAGAAAGTGATCATTTCTGGGTGTCTTCCAGGACACGTGCTGCCGGCCTTTCCAGAGGTCTCTCTACCCGTGACCCACATTTGTTTATCAGAAACTGGCATCTTAAGCCAAGTAACACTAGGGAATGATGTAATCTGCGGGCAACCTGCTGATGAAACGAGACCTCTGACTTGAATCTTCAATGAGTTTGTCATAAAAGCGGCAGCCAGAAAGCATTGACAAGCTTCTGAGCGCTAACTGCGGATTGCCTGGAGAGCTTCCCTACCTAGAGAGGAAGCTTGAGCGTATGGTGGGAAAGGAGTCCGCCTTCCTAGCCGCCCCATCACCTGTGCCCCCTTCAGGGCCCTTAGCGCGCTTTTCTCTGGTTGTCACCCACTGGGGTCGCTTAGCAGAGCTCGTGGATCTGCGTCAGTGGCATCCCTGTGTGTCTCTTGTTCTTTCAGTTTAACCAGTCAGTGAGCAATGAACTGAATATCGGGGTAGGGACTTCCTTCTGTCTCTGTACTGACGGGCAGCTTCACGTCAGGCAGATTTTGCATCCTGAGGCTTCCAAGAAGGTAAGCATGTGGGCTTCTGGAGAAAACGTTTGGACCTTTGGGGGTGACTGAAGGCTTCTTTTTAAAAAAAAAAAATTTGGTTTACTCAAGTGTCTCTATTTTTTAAAAAGAGGCATATGGGGAGTTACTGTTCAATGGGTACAGAATTTCAATTTGGAAAGATGAAAAATCTCTGGAAATGAATGAGGGCGATGATTGCAAAATATGTTAATATAGTTAGGGTCCCTGAACCCTACATTTCAATGTTATGCACAGTTTTATCTGTTTTGTCACAATTTTAAAAATGCATGATAATTTCATAGAGGCGTTTGGGATTGCAGTAATCTTGTAGGTAATTTTTGGTGACTTAAAACAGTCTCTGTTTACATCAAATTTTCAAGATGCTAGACATTGTCTTTTCTAAAGCAGGTACAGGGGTCTGAATTTTTGACATTTAGGATAGCTCCAAGTAGGGAGGAAAGAACTGTATTTTAATACACTGTGTTATCCCCATTTGTGTTGAAAATGCTACATCCTAGAAAGGAAGGGGGAAAAAGTTTGGTCAAGCCTTTTAAGTTGTATTTCTAATCATTTCGTTAAAAAGACGGAGTAAGACTTAACCATGTAACTATTGAAAGGGTAACCACAGCACACTTCGCTTTGTCTGATTTTAAATAAGTGTTCAAAACTGAATCTTGTCTCAAAACAACAGAGTCAGCCCCTTCTTCCACCGTGGCTCATTTTTCGGATAGGAGTTACAATCTTACTAGATTCCATGTGATTTCCTTTCCTGGGAAGAATACTGAGGGACTGTGGAAAAATAAACAGAGACAGCTGAGCCAGTGTAGCCAATCGTTGCTAATGTAGTTTCTTTCAACAACTTAAATTAGTTTGATCTGTAACTTTCTATTGTTATAGGCAGGTACTGAGCTTGAAAAGATGGAAGTAGAATTAAAATACATTTAGGTGACTGTATGAGATGATTCTTGCAATAAAAGATGTAGGCTGACAATTGAGGACACAGGCAAGTGAGTAAGTGCAGATTTTGTTTCTTTTTATTCCCTCAAGTAGGGAAAGGTGGGAAATTAGTTAAATGTATGATGACAGTTTTAAAAAGTTTGAACGAATAGCTCAATTTCTTATGTCTTGAGAAAATCACTCTTTTTTAAAAAAAAAATTTGAGTCGTGGTCTCTGTTGCCCAGGCTAAAGTGCAGTAGCACAATCACAGATCACTGCAGCCTTGATCTTCTGGACTCAGGTGATCCTTCCACCTCTGCCTCTCGAGTAGCTGGAACAACAGAAATATGCCACCATACCCGGCTAATTTTTTAATGATTTGTAGAGAGATGTCTCCCTATACTGCCTAGGCTGGTCCTGAACTCATAGGTTTAAGCAGTCCCCCTGCCTTGGCCTCCCAAAGAGCTGAGATTACAGGAGTGAGCCACCACACCCAGCAGAGAAAATCACTCCTTTTATAGGAGCCTTAGTAATTATTTGATAAAAAGGAACACTTAAAAATTAAATGCTAGACCAGTTGCTACATACTTGATTCAGAAATAGAGATGTATAAGGATTTCTTTTTTTCCCCCCAACACTCATGTGGGGAGGAACAAGACTTAATATTTTTACTGTTGTGCCAGGGGAAAGCAACTATTTTCATTATTTGGAATAAACTGCTTTGGATGTGAGGAAACTTCCAGAGAAAAGTTAAGATGTTTCCTTCAGTCCCTTTTGTTTAGTATTTTGGTTTAAGTACAAGAAACTAAAACAATTTAGTGTCATGGTGGTTTTTCTTCTTTGAAAAACTTGTCCATAGCAGATCTTTCGACCATGAATCTTTCTTCTTCTTTTTTCTCTTTTTCTCACTAATAAACTTTGTTTGAAAAAAAAAAATTTAGTGTCGCAATTAAAGTAATTCTGTATATTCATTAAAGAAAAAGGGAAAATGGCAAAGCATAAAGTAATTCTGCCACTCAAAACATTCACGTTTTTCTCCAAAATGAACAGATATGGATATATTCTTACATATTTCTGTAGAGAAGCCTTATTTTTTTATTTTTTGAGTCAGTCTCTGTTGCCCAAGCTGGAGTGCAGCTGCACACTCATGGCCACCTCAGCCTTGACCTTCTGGACTCAGGCAATCCTTCTGTCTCAGCCTTCCAAGTAGCTGGGACCATAGGCACATGCCACCATGCCCAGCTAATTTTATGATTTATTGTAGAGATGAGGTCTCGCCATGTTGCTCAGGCTGATCTCGAACCCCTGGGCTCAGGCAGTCCTCTAGCCTCCACCTCCCAAATTTTGGGGATTAGAGATATGAGCCACAGTACCCAACTGAAAAGCCTTATTTTTACAAGGAGCATCCATTACTACATAAACCATTTAAGCCTACCTAATAGAACATCAACATTTTTTATAAGCACTAAGTAAAATATTTGGTATTTTAAGTGAATACAACTATTAAAACCAATTCTTTATTGTTAGACATGTGAGTTATTGCCACTATGGCTTTTAAATGAGTATTTTTGTGGGTAATTGTGATGATTCATGATTCTTTGGGTAATTAACTCATCTAATAGAATCGAATAGAGGGAACTTAGAAGGAGACATTTTGCATAAATGTTTAACAAACGTTAAAAAATATGTATTTCCTAATTCACAAATGGGCATAAGTTCCCATGAAGGGGACACAATAATTTTGAAAAGTTTTTTAAATGTTGTAAGTAGAGACGTGATCTCACTTTGTTGCTCAGGCTGGTCTCAAACTCCTGACTTAAAGTGGTCCTCATGTCTCAGCCTCGCAGAGTGGTGGGATGATAGGCATGAGTCACTATGCCTGACCAGATTTTGAAATTTTAAGAAAAAAATCTACATTCGCTTAAAAAAAAATTATCTTCAAAAGTATTCAATGTTTGTTATTGTTGCTCAGAAAACAAAACAACAAAATAGAAATAGTATGAAAAAGAATAGTTGAGTTTTATTTAATAGCCACAGGAATGATGCCAGCAGCTGAGAATATCAGGTAGCCTTTTATTTTTTGCCTTTGGGATTTGTAGTTGTGTTGTTGTTTCTAAGTCTAACTTGAGTTCTCAGGAATAGCCAGAATAGTGGTCAACAAAACTAATGTGGGGCTATAATTTGGCTTTTTAGCTATTCAGGAATTTGCTTTTCTAATATATTAATACTGAAAATATGTATTGTTAGAGCCTGAGTTAGAACTATTAAGTTTTATAAGTCAACCCTGTGTCTAAACTTATGCATCTGTATGAAAACTGAGAAGGCTGATACTGCTGCCTGAAATGCAGGTGGTTGAAAATGACTGACTGGAAAAAAGAGTAGTTTTACCATCCAGAAATTATGAACTATAACAACCCAAATGTTTTGCAGTTTCAGAAATGTTTTTAGTGGAATGTATACCGGAGCACAAATATCATAATCCATTGCCTTAAACTAAGGCGACAACAGTACCAGCTTTTAAAAATGAAGCCACTCTTACATAATACTTCCATTTTGACTATTATAAAATAGTCTTACATTCCATTTTTAGGTTCCTTAATTATTAGGGAAACATTGAACCACGGTCACCTAGTTAACAGTATCCACCTTGTTCTTCCTCAGAATGTACTACTACCTGAATGCTTCTATTCCTTTTTTGATCTTCGAAAAGAATTCAAGAAGTGTTGCCCAGGTTCACCTGATATTGACAAACTGGATGTTGCAGCAATGACAGAGTGTATCCTTTAAATGATTACCCAAGAATCATTTGAAGAGGTAGCTCCAGAAAAAAATGGTAATTCAAGAAACTTTAAAATGTTTTCAATTTTGTCAGCATATGGATAAAACTGACCTTTCCAAAATTTGTTCACTGTGTTTGGAGGAACAAATAGCATAATTGTAGACATCTTTGAAAGTAGTTTAAAATTGCTGAATTTGAACAGTTGGATAGATTAGAGATGGAGTTTCATGAGGTGATCATGTCTAAAATAAAATTCAACTTTGGCTTATAGGATTTTTTTTATTTTTATTTTTTTTGAGTTGGAGCCTCATTCTGTTGCCCAATCTGGAGTGCAGTGGCACACTCCTGGCCATCGCAGCCTTGACCTGCTGGGCTCCGGCGATCCTTCCGCCTCAGCCTTCCAAGTAGCTGGAACTACAGGCTCGTGCTACTACGCCTGGCTTTTTTTTTTTTATTTATTTATTGTAGAGATGAGGTCTCGCCAAGTTGCCCAGGCGAGTCTCGAACCCTCAGACTCAGGCACTCACCTCAGCCTCCCAAAGTGTGGGATTACAGGCTAAGCCACCAAGCTCAGCTTATAAGATTTCCTTTTTTTTTGGTGATTAAATTGGAGAAGATTGTAAAGATTTGACTTCTGTGCAGATTCTAACACCACTTGTTCTTGATTATCTTGGTTTGAGGGTCTATTTTGGCTTCTTTGAAATGAAGACAAGTAATTTAAGTTAGTGGGTATTCCCTTTACATACTGCTGTTCTCTGATTCCCCTTTTTAATGTTCCCTGAGTTTCTCAAATGCATACAAGATCATACTGATTACTGTATAATAAGCTATTTTTGGAAATAATAAAATAGGGGCTGGATTGTCCCCCAAATTCTTTAATTACCGGGATAGTATATTTGATGTATTGCATATTGTAAAGATAAACTTTATAATCACAAATCTGTAATCATGAATGACCCATTGTCTTACATCATTAAGGTGTTTAAAATACTAACTAATAAGCAGTCATGTGCTAGTATGTCAGATGTGAAATTGAGTAATTGTCAGGTTGCTGTATTAGTGAGCTGAGGCAGCTATAACAAATACCATAGACTGGGTGATAAAAACAATAGACATTTTCTTTGTTATAATGCTGGAGACTGAGAAATTCAAGATCAAGGTACCAGCATGGTTAGGTTCTTATGAGGGCTCTTCCTGGTTTCCAGACAGCTACCTCTTCTGTGTGTCTCACTTGGCACAGAGAGGAATGGGAAGGAAGAGAGTGGGAGAGAGAAATCCTATTTTTATAAGGCTACATATCTGATTCTATCTGATTAGAACCCACCACCCATATGACTTCATTTAAGCTTAGTTATTTCCTAATGACCTTATCCCAGATATGGTTATATTGAGGGTTAGGGCTTCAACATATGAATTGGGGGGAGGGGCACAATTCAATTCTTATTATATACTAAACTATTTAATGTTTAGTACAAAATAGAGAACAAAAATACATAGAAAAAAATCAGAAGACAGTGGGACAGTGGAGGGAAAGTCTCATGAGTTACCTTAACTTCGAAGTTGACAACTTCAATAGGAAAGGTAATATATTAAAAAATGTTTATCCTCAACTATTCAGTTTCCACTTTGAGCAAAGAGCACTTTTCCCTAGTTATTATAGGTCAATATTGTAAAGATTACCATGGCTACAGATGATGTTTCTATATTTCAATATTTTGGTTTTCTCAGTGTGTTGACATTTCAGGGAAAACTTGTTAAAAATTCATTCATTTTTTAAAAAAATTTCTTCTTAAGAGCTTCACAGCCGGGCTCGGTGGCTCAGCCTGTAATCTCGCGCCTTTGGGAGGCTGAGGTGAGTGAATTGCCTGAGCCCGCGGGTTCGAGACCCGCCTGGGCAGCGAGACCTCATCTCTACAATAAATCAAAAAATCAGCCGGGCGTGATAGCGCATGCCTGTAATTCCGGCCACTCGGAAGGCTGAGGTGGAAGGATCGCCGGAGTCCAGCAGGTCGAGGCTGCGGTGGCCGGAAGCGGCCACTGCACTCCAGTCTGGGCGACAGAGTGAGACTCCAACTCAAAAAAAAAAAAAAGAGCTTCACATATATAAAATTGGGGGTTATTAGTAAACATTTTCAAAATGGTTACCTGAGCTTCTTACTTGCTGTGTTGTGTTATCTTTTTTCTTTTTTTTTTTGAGTTGGAGTCTCTGTTGCCCATGCTGTAGGATAGTGGCAGACCCCTGCCTACCACAGCCTCAACCTGCTGGGCTCAGGTGATCCTTCTGCCTCAGCCTTCCAAGTAACTGGAACTACAGGCATACACCACCATGCCTGGCTAATTTTTTGATTTATTGTAGAGATGAGGTCTTGCCAAGTTTTCCAGGCTGAGACACCGAATCCCTGGATTCTGGCAATCCTCGTGCCTCTACCTTCTAAAGTGCTGAGATTATAGGTGTGAGCCACCACGCCTGGCCTGTGTTGTATTTTCTACACGCGAGAAAATAAATAAATTTTTTACTTTTTAAAATAAAAGTGTGTATCGTATGACTGTTAGGTAAATGGATAGGATGCTGTACCAGTCATGTTTTCTGTCATTTCTTTTAATCCTAACTGATCATGTGTTAGCAATTCTTTTTCAAGTGTTATTGAGATGAAAATCAGGCATATTTGACTACAGGAAACAGATGAATTGTAAATAAGTCTAAGTTGGACTTCATTATAGGCAGATCACACCTAAAATTGATGAAAGATCTCATGGTCATTTAGCAGGATTTTATATTTCTTTAAAAATAGCTTAATTATAATGTAGTTCTTCTGGACATACATTGAAAGAGTCTTAGACTTGGTTTTGTTACCAATTAAAAAGTAGATTTTAGTCTTAAGTGCTGTTATATTGTGCTTGCATGTATCCTTCCCATTTAACAGGTTAGAAATGCTATTATTTAGCTTTCTCAGCAATGGTTTTTATTTTACATTGCTGCTGTGATCAATTATTTCATGACTCCTACACAGAGAAATCATTATTTCCTGACTATGCCAGGAAACCAATTTCTGAAGACAAAAGTAATACAAATCTGAATACCAACTTGTGCTCATTTATACAAAGTATTTCTATGATGTCTGAACTGAAGAATTGTTCTGTTCTTTCAGATTACTAAGGATTGTCCTTGCTAATATGTAAATGACATTGGATTTGGAAATCTAGTCTTTAAACAATCTTGGTGGTTTTGCCAAGTGGGAGAGTTATTTGCTCCTAAAGGATTACCTGTTCCACTAGGTAAATCAGTGGGGGAGGGAGTGAGGCTTCTGCCAACACCTGGAAAGGAGCAAATAAGAGAATATGCAGGTTGATGATGTTTATTTAATTTTTATTGCTGTGAAATAGTTGTATTCTTGTTTGTTTTTTTCAAATGAGGGTGCAGAAATATCAATTTGTTTGGCATCAGTGTCTTCATGATATTCTAAGTGTATTGGGCACTTGCTTTATTAACTTTACATCCAAGTAAACTGGTGTATCATTTATTTTCAAATTAATAGACTTTATTGTCTTGAGACGGTTTTGCCATGTTGCCCAGGTAGGTCTTGAACTCCTGAACTTAAGTAATTCTCCTGACTTGGCCGCCTGAGAAGCTGGGATTACAGGCACATGCTGGGTGACTTTATTTTTTAGAGTAGTTTTGGGATCAGGGCAAAATCTTTTTTTGTTTTTTTTTTTGAGTTGGAGTCTCACTCTGTTGCCCAGACTGGAGTGCAGTGGCCGCTTCTGGCAACCGCAGCCTCGACCTACCGGGCTCCGGTGATCCTTCCGCCTCAGCCTTCCAAGTAGCCGGAATTACAGGCATGCGCTACCATGCCTGGCTGATGTTTTGATTTATTGTAGAGATGAGGTCTCGCTGCCCAGGCGGGTCTCAAACCCGCGGGCTCAGGCAATCCACTCACCTCATCCTCCCAAAGGTGCGGGATTACAGGCTGAGCCACCAAGCCCGGCTCAGCTTGTCTTTTTACCTAGTAATATGCATTTCGGGTTTCTCCGTGTCTTTTTCTGGCTTGATAGTTAATTTCTTATTTTTTGTTGTTGTTTTATTTTCTTGAGTTGGAGTCTCACTCTGTTCCACAGGCTGGAGTACAGTGGCATGATCACGACTACCACAGCCACGACCTATTGGGATTAGGTGATCCTGCCACCTCAGCCTTCCAAGTCTGGCCATGTTGCCCAAGCAGGTCTTGAAGCCCTGAGCTCAGGGAATCCTCTTGCCTCTGCCTTTCAAAGTGCTGGGATTACAGGTGTGAGCTATTGCAACCGGTGATAGCTAACTTCTTTTTAGCACTGAATAATATTCCATTGTCTGGTTATACCATAGTTTATATATACATTTATATGGAGGACTTCTTGGTTGCTTCCAAGTTTCGGCAATTATGAATAAAGCTGCTATAAACATCTTCGTGTAGGTTTTTGTGCAGACATGTTTTTGTTTTTGAGTCAGTGGCTTATGCCTGTAATGCCAACACTTTTGGAGGCAGAGGTGAGAGGACTGCCTGAGCCCAGGGATTCAAGACCAGCCTGGACATCTTGGTGAGACCTTGTTGGTATAATAAGTCAAAAAATAAGCCAGGCACGTGGGGCATGCCTGTGGTTCCAGCTACTTGGAAGACAGAGTTGAAAGGATCACTTGAGCCCAACAATTTGAGACTATAGCGGCTATGAACATGCCACTGCACTTCAGCCTGGGCAACAGAGTGAGATTCCAATTCAATTAAAAAAAAAAGTTTTTAATTCCTTTGGATAAGTACCAAGAAGTGCGATTGATGCGTCATGTGGTTAGAGTGTTACTTTATGTATCTCAAGATGATTTTTTGTGCAAGACAGATTTCCTTTGGGGGCCGAGGGAAAGCAATGGGACCTTGCATTACAAATATATGTGTGTGTGTGTGTGTGTGTGTGTGTGTGAAACTTGAATTATATGCAGTATCTCTAGGTATTATGGAAGATCAAAGAAATGAGAATGTTTTTACTTCCTAGTGAAAGGAACCTAAAGCCGGAGTTGTAGAGTCACAGAATCAGAGCCTGAAGTGGGGGCCTGAGTGGACCCTGCCCAAAGAGGTGTCGCGTTCCTGTGAGTTACTTGTGTTCCCCAAGCCTTACTTTTATCTTGGGTATTCTGAGATGTAAGCTTTGTAAATGAAAAAGTATGACTACATTTTTTAGATTTTTTTCTTCTTTTATATATATTATATATATATGGGGGTGTGTGTATATATATATATATATATATATATATAATTTTAAAGATATGGAATACAGTTCAGGATTAGGCATACAAGTGGACATCGTAGAGGTACAGTTTGGGCCTCCCTTTGGTCCCCACTTTGCCTGGTCGGTATTTTTTGAATACAGTTCTGGTTTTTGCTTTAGTACTTCTTTCCTTCTTTTGTCTTTATGTTTGTTAGAAAAAAAACATTTCTAATGTTGGCGTTAGCTTTACTGAGTTATTCCGTTTGCAGTGTTGTTGCCCAGTCTTGAGTCATACCATCCCAGCTGAGAAGAGCTCATATAGCCCGTGAACTGTATATTGCATGTTGTCATCGCATGAGGGTATGATGATAGGCTTAGGTCTTCTTATGTGATTCTTATTTTGTTTTTGGGGGGGGTTTTGAGGAAGAAATTATCTTAGATCCTTTGGGGTAAATTGATACTGTTTGTCTCCTGCTGAAAGGACATTTTGATTATGGAGTTATTTGTATAAATGACTCCTTTCAGTCATTTTTAAAAAAAGAACAACCCTGTTTTTTCCCCCCACTAATGTTGGATGAATTATTGTTTCTGATGCCTTAGCTTGTTTTTTTTGTTAACTTGTTTATTTTTTTGAGTTGGAGTCTCACTCCATCGCTCAGGCTAGAGTGCAGTGGCACACTCAACAGCCACCACAGCCTCAACCTGCTGGTCTCAGGCGATCCTTCCGACTCAGTCTTCCAAGTAGCTGGAACTACAGATATGTGCCATCATGCCCAGCTAATTTTTTCATTTATTGTAGAGTTGAGGTCTCTCCAAGTTGCCCAGGCTGGTCTCGAACCCAGGGGCTTGGGCAATCCTCTTACCTCGCCTCCCAAAGTGCTGAGATTATAGGCGTGAGCCACTGCACCTGGCTATGAATTTTATTTTAAAGTATGTTAAGAACAGGTGAAAGGAACTATCAATTGACTACTTACTACATATTCCATCAGTAGCCTCACAACAGCTCAGTAGGAAGATATCGCCTCCAATTTTTAGCTGTGGAAACTGAGACTTAGACGTTTTATCTTTATGTTAAGCTAGATACTGTGGTTTCTAATAATATGAAGGATGTAATATTCTAGAATGTACAAAGATCATTTGAGGGCAGCTTAATTGGATTATCGTGTTTTCCTGAGTTGGAGTCTCACTGTAGCCCAGACTGGAGTGCAGTGGCACACTCCCAGCCACTGCAGCCTCGACCTGCTGGGCTCCAGTGGTCCTTCAGCCTCAGCCTTCATATGTAGCCAGAACTACAGGTGGGTACTACCACGCCTGGCTAATTTTTTATTTACTGTGGAGAGGAGGTCTCCTCAAGTTGCCCGGGTGGATCTCGAACCCGCAGGTTCAGGCAATCCACTCACTTCGGCCTCCCAAAGTGCTGGGATTCCTGACTGAGCCACCAAGCCCAGCCAGATTATCTTTATTTAGTTCATTTATTTTTAAATTAAATTTTTTGGTGGGAGGGGTCAGAGTCTCTGTTGCCCAGGCTGGAGTGCAGTGGCATGCTCCCTGGCCCCTGCAGCCTCGATCTGCTGGGCTCAGGTGATCCTTCCACCTCAGCCCTCCAAGTAGATAGAACCACAGGTGTGTGCCACCACACCCAGCAAATTTTTTAATTTATTGTAGAGACAAGGTCTTGCCAATTTGCCCAGACTAGTCTCGAACCCATAGACTTAGGCAGTCCTCCTGCTTCTGCCTCCCAAAACGCTGTGATTAGATTTGGCAACCCTTTGGAGTCCCCTCCCTCTTAATAAATTCTGCTTACTTAAAAAAAAAAAAGATGCCGTGATTATATGCATGAGTTACTGGACCTGGTGGATTCTCTTCTTTTTTAAATTTATATTTTCCTGTGTTTTTTGTGGAGACCAGGCTAGTCTCAAGCTTTCTGGACTCAAGATATCCTCCTGTCTCACCTTCCAAACTGTTGGGATTACAGTGGTGAGCCACCATGCCCAGCCTGATTCTGTGTTTCTTTAGCACATACCAACTAAGCTATTAAGCAATGAAGCTAAATTTTGTCAAATTGCAGTTCCACTATGGGCACTGCACTCATATTAGGTTTTTGTTTTGTTTTGTTTTGTTTTTTGTCTTAATCTCACTCTGTCACCTAGGCTAAAGTGCAGTGGCATGATATTGGTTCAAGGCAGCCCTGATCTCCTGGACTCAGGCTGATAATTCCACCTCAACCTTCTTAGTAGCTGAGACTGTAGGCATGCACTACCATGCCTGGCTAATTTTTTGATTTATTTTTGAGACAGGTCTTGGGTCTTGAATTCCTAGGCTCAGGTAATCCTCTCATCTCAGCCTCTCAAATTACTGAGATTATAGGTGTGCCCGAACCATATAAGCTGTTTGACGTGATTGCCAAATGCCATTTAACTAGTGCAGCTTTCCATGATCAGGATTTTAAAAAATCCCAGGCCAGGCACAGTGACTCAAACCTGTAATCCTAGCACTTTGGGAGACCAAGACTAGAGGATTGCCTGAGCTCAGTGGTTTGAGACCAGCCTGGGCAACTTGGCAAGACCTCATTTCCACAATAAGTAAAAAAATAAGCTGGGTGTGATGACACATGCCTGTAGTTCCAGCTACCTGGAAGACTGAGGAGGAAGGATTGCCTGAGCTCAGCAGGTTGAGGCTGTAGTGTCTGTGAGCATGCCACTGCACTCCAGCTGGGGTGACAGAATGAGACTTCAACTCAAAAAAAAAAAAGTCCCTAAAATACTCTTACCTGCCCATCTAAAGGTTGTAGGGTGTGATTGTTTTCACCACCTCCTGCTAAGCACAAAGGATTTGGGGTGTTGTGTGTTTGTGTCCTCTACTCTCAGTTTGTTACATTTGCCTGTTTTTCCTGTAAAAATGGAAATAATAGCAGAGTGGTTAAGAACCTGAGCACTGGAGTGGATTTACTGGAGTTAATTTATTGTACTTCTCAGCCTCAGTTTCCCCACTCTTCAAATGGGTAAGACTGTTGTAAAGAATAATGCGATAGCCAGTGGCTGGCCTACTGCATGCTCAATAATGTTGACTAATCTTTGTACCCTCCTGTGTTGTTGGGTGTCTCAGAAGAGTAGGAACAGCTGCCAAGGGACTTTGAAGAGGACTTCCTTGTTGATTTAAGACCTTATTTAAACTATTTTCCACTTAAATTGTTTTTAACCTTATGTGATACTGGAGATAGAACTTTCAGAGAGCATCAGCTACATGTCGGTACAGGTAAACTCTAAGGTTAATTTGATTTTTCCATTTATAAAATATTGTGTGAACGTGGTTCATCCTATAGTGAGGAGTTTATTTAATTGAACTGGGCCTTTGTAATAGCACACACTTTCATTGCCCTGCTTACAAGGTGAAGGAGAATACTGAATTTTCCTTGGTACCTCTGTGTGTATGAAAAGGATTTTAAATATCACCAAGTGTACAGTTAAGCTGGGCTAGGAGTTGACCTTGTTAGCTCGAGAGGGAAGGAATTATCTTTGGCATCACATCGGCATGATGTGAGCCAAATCGGCACATACGTTGGCTTGTGGTCTTTAAGAAGTGAAGGGACTGAAGATACTCTATATTCCTTGCCAGCACCCAGATAATGTTAATTATGTGCAGTTTATTTTAATTATAGAATAATGTATTTTACTTTTGGAAATTCCAGGATAATCTTTTTGTTTGTTTGTGTTAGAAGGCTTCAGGAGAGTTTTGTGATCATGGAGTCTCCTTTTTCTAATTTGCTCCATATAAATGTCTTTCTGAAGTAAAATTTAATATCTTTGGTTGCATTAGCTCCTACCTCCATTGTGTTTCTGTTTCTGTTTTTTTTTTTTTCTTCTTCTTTTTTTTTGAGTTGAAGTCTCTCTCTGTCGCCCAGGCTTGAGCGCAGTGGCACAACCGCGGCTCACCACAGCCTCAACCTCCTGGGCCCAGGCCATCCTTCCACCTCAGCTTTCCAAGTAGCTGGGACTACAGGCCTGCACCACCATGCCCAGCTAATTTTTTTATCTTTTTTTTTTTTTTTTTTTTTTAAGGAGGAGGTCCTGCTATGCTGCCTAGGCTGGTCTCTAACTCCTGGGCTCAAGCAACCCTCCTGCCTCATCCTCCCAAAGTATTGGGGATTACAGGTGTGAACCACAGCACCTGGTCCATCCTGCTGCTTCTAGGGTACAATTGACTTGTCAGGTTTGTTGGCAATTCTTTTTTTTTTTTCTTTCCTTTATTTAAAAAATGTGGGGCACAATTCAGGGTTATATATACACAAATGTTCGTTATACATGTACCCTTGTTGATAAGGTGTACCCCCCTCCCCCAGCAGATTCCTACTACTGCCAATCCCTTTCTTATAGTATTATGATAATTGTTCAGGGTCAGCTTATGAGTGAGAATATGTGGCACTCGGTTTTCTGTTTCTGTGGATAGATCACTGAGTATGATCGACTCTAAATCCATCCAAGTTGCTGCGAAGTCCATATGTTTGTCCTTCTTTGTAGCTGCATAATATTCCATTGTGTATCGGTACCACATTTTTTCTATGTTGGAAATTCCTTTTTTTTTTAGAGGTAGGGTATTGTTCTGTCACCGAGATTGGAGTGTAGTAGGGAGAGTATAGCTTACTGTAGCCTCAATTCCTGGGCTTCCTCCTGCCCCTGCCTCACAAGTAGCTGGAACCACAGGTGTGTGTCACTACCCTAGACTAATTTTTTTTTTAATTCTTTGTTGCCCAGGCTGGTCTTGAACTCCAGGCCTGTAGTCATCCTCCCAGCACAACCTCCCAAAGTGCTGAGATTACAGGCATAAGACACTGTGGCCAGCGAGAAAATCTTTTGTGTGGCCCTTCATTATAATAATACCTCCTGGAGGTAATATTTATTAGATAGCGATCTTATTTTTTTCCCTGTCTCAAAAAGAATAAGCTGGCTGGGCTCGGTGGCTCAGTCTGTAATCCAGCACTTTGGGAGGTCAAGGCGAGTGCACTGCCTGAGCCTGCAGGTTTGAGCAACTTGGCGAGACCTCGTCTCTACAGTAAACCAAAAATTAGCCAGGTGTGATAGTGAAAGTTCCGGCTACTTAGAAGGCTGAGACAGAAGGATCACTGGAGCCCAGCAGGTCTACGCTGGGGTGGCCGTGAATGTGCCACTGCACTCCAGCCTGGGCGATAGAGTGAGACTCCAACTCAAAAAAAAAAAAAAAGTTTCTGAGAAGCAGAGTTAAAACTACGGCTTTAGATTCTTTCCCCAGCATTTTATTGCTAATAAAAGTTTTTGTTGCCTTGGCTCTTACTTACATTCTTCCACAATGGCATTTTTGATTTGCTTCTTTTATTATTATTTTTTGTTTGTTTCTAAGTTTTGAGGCTGTTTTTTAACCCATGGACTCAGGCAATCCCCTCACCTCAGCCTCAGATTACCTAAGCAGGGGCAAACAGGCCTAGGTTAGAAATGGAGCATGTCAAAACTCCTTATGTAGGTCAGTCGTGTACTTCCTCCTGTGAATAGCCACTGAACTCCAGCCTGGGCAACATGGTGAGACCCTATCTCTTTAAAAAAAAAAAAAAAAAGATAGAAAGCAACTCATTTAAGACTAATTTATGTCTTGGTTCTTTCCCTCTTTTCAAATTTCAGTTCTAGATGGAGCACCAATCAGCTTTTCTCTTGTCATGGTTTGTCTGTTTGCTGTTCCTTTGTTCACTGGCATAGATATTTTATTGTAGTATGTTTGAGAGCATGTGTAGTTGTGTTACTATAAATAAAAAGTAAACAGTAAGAAGGAAAGTAAATAATGTGGCTTCTGAGGGGAAATATGGCTTTGAGCTGGAATTTTAAATTGGGATATATTTATAAAATATTTTAGGCTTATTTGTTCCACAGTTAAAATAGATGTTACTTTATGTGTGTAATTCTACCAGAAGCAAGCTAAAAACCTAGTGCAAAAAAGATATATTTGTAAGTAAAAAAATTGGGTTGCTCATTCTAAAACCAAATTTGTCCATTTTCAGGCAATTGGGAAAGATAACTTTTTTTTTAGTTAGATAAACTATTACTGATAAACTTAATAAAATATCTCTCTAAGTTATACCTTTAGCCAGTGTAAGCATGGGTTAAATTCTCAAGCCCATTTCACCAAAGGTGGCAGTAAAAAAATTGTTGCTTCTGTTCAAATGTAGACTGAGTCTGCAGACTTCCCTGACCTCTGTATAAAAGTAGTGCTTTGGTCAAGTGCAGTTGGGAATGTTCGTTTTGTTCCCACCCTGGCTGCCTGTACCCTTCCTCATTTCCTGGAGGCAGCTCTCATTTGTAAAGCCTGCTAAGCCTGTTTGTGCTGTTGTGGCTGCCTCAAGGGAAGAATGAGTAAGTGGCATGACGAGCTATAAATCAGGAGGCACAGACTCATCTTCCCTTCCCTCAAGATCAGATGTGCAGCAAGCAATTCAATTTGTAATTATACATCGATAGGGAAAGAATCAGTACTAAAACGTTTCTTCTCATCCCCCTTTGTTTGTTTTTCGTATTCTTTTAATTATTATGGATTGAAGGGACCTTCCTTAAGAAGGCTGTGTGTGTGTGAGGTTGTGGTTTGGGCATGCAGGAGGTTGGGTGACTTTTAAAAGTTGTTAGCAGCTTAGAGCTGCTGATCTTGCTGCGTGATGACTGAAAGGGAAGCATGTTTGTACGCGTTCTGTGGAACCAAGTTAGCCAATGTCAAGAACATATTCTTAATTAAAAAGTACGTTTCAGTAAACTGATTCTTCAGTGGCAAATCTATTTTTACCTAGGCAGAATGGATACATTACCTTTTTACTTTTGATCTCTGTCTTGATTTCTCTTATATCTACAAATTGTAAGAGCTTTTTGAATGGGCTCACACCTGTAATCCCAGCATTTGGGGAGACCGAGGTGGAAAGATTGAGGAGACTGAGGTGGAAAAATTGCTCGAGCCCCCAAGAGTTTAAGACCAGCCTAGCCAACATAGCAAGACCCGGTCTCTACAAAAAATCAAAAACTTTGCCAAGCATGGTGGCACGCCCCTGTGGTCTCAGCTGCTCCAGAGGCTGCGGTTGGAAGCCCCAAGCCTCCGAGGTCAACGCTGTGGAGAGCTCTGATCGTTTCAGTGCACTCCAGTCTCGACAGAGCAAAACTCTGGCTTTAAAAAGAAAAGGGTCTCACACAAAGTATCGCTCAAAACTAAAATTAACTAAAGCTTCTTGATGCAGGGATTTGCATACACAGAGTCAAATCAGAGCTGTACTATAATTCCAGCTCCATTACCTGTCAGTCAGGTGAGAGGTAAGTTACCAATACCTCAAAATACTAGTTTCTTCATCTGTTTGACTTGACTATTATCTACCTGGCAAGGATATTGTGACAATTGGAAGAAATGGATAATTGGCATAAAACTATGTTCAATAAATGCTATCATTTAAGTCAAAGATTCTTTAAAAAGTTATAGGGGCTGTGATAAGTGAAAAGAAATCAGCAGGAAGTAGAGGCATGCACCCAGGAAGTGTTAATATAGTTGAGAAGACAGGAATAGTGTCTGATAGACTCCTAGGTTTATGGTCATGGCCTAGAACAGTTTTGGTGCTAGACAGAAGTTACTCGTGGCATACTTTGGTTATGAGATTAAGATAAGAGTACATTCTTTGTAGGGTGTCACCTGAGCAAAAGTGAGAGGGCTAGATACTTGTCATTTATAGAAGAGTTTTGGAAAAAAGAGATTTAAATGAAATATACTTTCGCACTCCTATTCCTCCATGTCTAAATTTTCACGAGATTCTGTTTTGGGATAGAAAGTTATGATGTGGCTAATATTGTTGCAGTCTTGTTTGTATTTGGCCATCTTCTGGTAATCTCTATCATTCTATGTCAGATACCCACAAACTTTTTCTGTCAAGGGCCAGAAAGCCAATATTTTAGGTTTAGGAGGATACATCTGGCTTCATACAGGCATACTTTATTTTACTGCACATGACTTTATTGTGTTTTGCAGATAATTATGTTTTTTAAAAAATACCAAATAAATTGAAAGTTTGTGGCAATCGTGCATTCAGCAAGTCTGTCAGTGCCGTTTTTCTTCTCTGGAGGCTGAGGTTGGAAGGATTGCCCCGCGCCTAGTAGGTCAGTGCTGTGGTGAGCTCTAATTGTCCCAGTGCACTCTAGCCTTGACAGAGCAAGACCCTGGCTTAAAAAAAAAAATGTCTTACAAAGTATTGCTCAAAACTGAAATTAACTAAAGCTTCTTGATGCAGGAATTTGTATACACATAGTCAAATCAGAGCTGTACTATAATTTTAGCTCCATTCCCTGTCACTCAGGTGAAAGAGAAGTTACCAGTGCCTCGAATATGCTCACTTTGTGTATCTATGTTATATTTCCATAATTCTTGGAATTTTTCAAACTTTTTCATTATTATTATCATCATCATTGTTATTATTTTGAGTCACAGTCCCTGTTGCCTAGACTGAAGTGCAGTGGCACGCTCCTGGCTACTGCAGCCTCTACCTACTGGGTTCAGAGGATCCTTCGGCCTCAGCTTTCCAAGTAGCTGGAACTATAGGTGGGTGCTACCATGCCTAGCTAAGTATTTGATTTATTGTAGAGACAAAGTCTCGTCAAGTTGCCCAGGCTGGTCTCGAATCCCTGGGCTCAGGCAGTCCTCCCATCTCTGCTTCCCAAAGTACTAAAATTTCAGGCCACTTTTTCATTATTATTATTATTTTGTGTGTTTGTTTTTTCGAGTTGGAGTGTCACTCTGTCTCCCGGACTGGAGTGCAGTGGCTGCTCCCGGCCACCGCAGCCTCGACCTGCTGGGCTCCGGCGATCCTTCTGACTCAGCCTTCCGAGTAGCCAGAATTACAGGCGTGCGCTACCATGCCCGGCTGATTTTTTGATTTATTGTAGAGATGCGGTCTTGCCAAGTTGCCCAGGCGGGTCTCGAACCCGCGGGCTCAGGCAATCCACTCACCTCAGCCTCCCAAGGTGCGGAATTACAGGCTGAGCCACCAAGCCCGGCTTATTATTATTATTTTTGAGTTGGATTCTCACTCCGTTGCCCAGACAGGAATGCAGTGGCATGCTCTCGGCCACCGCAGCCTCTACCCGCTGGGCTCTGGCGATCCTTCCGCCTCAGCCTTTCAAGAAGCCGGAATTATAGGCACGTGCTACCACGCTCGGCTGATTTTCTTTTTGATTTATTGTAGAGGTGAGGTCTCGCCAAGTTGCCTGGGCGGGTCTCGAACCTGCAAGCTCAGGCAATCCATTCACCTCAGCCTCCCAAAGCGCAGGATTACAGGCTGAGCCACCAAGCCCGGCCCACTTTTTCATTGTTATGTCTCTTACAGTGATCTATGATCAGTGATCATCTATGTTGCTATTCTGATTGTTTTGAAACAACCCCAAAAGCCAAGCCCATGTTAGGTGTCAAATGTTATCAATGTGCTGTATGTGCTCACTGCTTTAGCAACTGGTGGTGTCCTCTCCTCAGACCTCTCTATTCCTTGAGACACAACAATGTTGAAATCCGCCCAATTAATAAATCTGCAAGCCGGGCTCGGTGGCTCAGCCTGTAATCCCACGCCTTTGGGAGGCTGAGGTGAGTGGATTGCATGAGCCTGCGGGTTCGAGACCCGCCTGGGCAGCGAGACCTCATCTCTACAATAAATCAAATCACCAGCCGGGCATGGTAGCTCATGCCTGTAATTCCGGCTACTCGGAAGGCTGAGGTGGAAGGATCGCCGGAGACCAGCAGGTTGAGGCTGCAGTGGCCGGGAGCGACCACTGCACTCCAGTCTGGGTGACAGAGTGAGACTCCAACTCATAAATAAATAAATAAATAAATAAATAAATAAATAAATAAATAAATAAATAAATAAATAAATCTGCAATGGCATCTAAGTGAAAGCGAAAAGATGAGTTGCACGTCTCTCACTTTAAATCAAAAGCTAGATATGATTAGTCTTAGTGGGCAACAGCGAGACCTCATCTCTACAATAAATCAAAATTTGGCCAGGCATGGTAGTGCGCGCCTATAGTTCCAGCTGGGACTACAGGCGCACACATTAAGGCTGTGGTGGCCATGAGCATGCCACCTCACTCCGTCCTGGGCAACAGAGTAAGACTCTGACTCCAAACAAAATAATAAGAAATAAGTGAACAAAATTTACTCCTGGTAATACCTTAGGACAGGATTGATTTGGGCCCCTTTACCCACAAAGGCGATTAGAGACTTCAGGAAGTTGGGTAAGGTCCAGAATATGGGAAGCAGCTATCCTGGGACTGGTGAAGAATTGTTGACCTAGATGCTTGTGACTTTCTTGGCTGTGTATGAGTTTAATATTGATTTGGAAATAAACTCATTTTTACCTCTCCAAAAGTTTTCCTTAACTTAATCTCACAGTTTTAAACTTTGAGAAGAATAGTTCAGTCTCCCGATATGGAGCCTCTCAAGTTGAAGATATGGGAAATATTATCTTAGCAATGATTTCAGAGCCTTATAGTAAGTATTGTTAGAGTTTCGTGGTCCTAGCATTTGATCTCACCATCATTCTCTTAGGTGTACTTATGAATTCCCTCCCACAGATTTGTCTCCCCAAAAGCTAAAATGATGACTTGTATGTTCTCATTTTTAGATCACAGGTTTTCAGATCCAGAAAGAGTAAATTACAAATTTGAAAGTGGCACTTGGTAAGTACTTGAGTACTATTCATCTGAGCATTTTGATTTGTTTTTGTTCATATTGTGACATTTAACTCATATTTTAGTAACTTCAGTAACTCTTTTGGCTATCATTTCTTGCTGTTAGGGCATCTATAAAATGCTGTATTACTTAAAGTAAGCTTGGATATTGTTTTTTTTTTTTTTTTGAGTTGGAGTCTCACTCTGTCGCCCAGACTGGAGTGCAGTGGCCGCTCCCGGCCACCGCAGCCTCGACCTGCTGGGCTCTGGCGATCCCTGCTGGGCTCTGGCGATCCCTGCTGGGCTTCGGCGATCCTTCTACCTCAGCCTTCCAAGTAGCTGGAACTACAAGCGCGCTACCACACCCAGTTAATTTTTTAAAATTTATTGTAGAGATGAGGTCTTGCCAAGTTGCCCAGGCGGGTCTCAAACCTGCAGGCTCAGGCAATCCACTCACCTCAGCCTCCCAAAGGCGTGGGATTATAGGCTAAGCCACCAAGCCCGGCTGGATATTGGTTTTAAAATTGAATGAGGCTGAGGTGAGTGGATTGCCTGAGTCCGCGGGTTCGAGACCCGCCTGGGCAGCGAGACCTCATCTCTACAATAAATCAAAAAAAAATCAGCCGGGCGTGGTAGCGCATGCCTGTAATTCCGGCTACTTGGAAGGCTGAGGCGGAAGGATCGCCGGAGCCCAGCAGGTCGAGGCTGCGGTGGCCGCGAGCGGCCACCACACTCCAGTCTGGGCGACAGAGTGAGACTCCAACTCAAAAAAAAAAAAAAAAAAAATTGAATGAATCATACCGTGACCTTGGGTACATTATATGTTCGTTCTGTGATTGATATTTTGGCCTCTTCAAAACTGTCCGTCCTCTCACTTGGGAATCTTCCAAAGGGGACGTCATAGGTTTTAATAGGTTTGAAAGTGGCACTTGGTACTGAGACAAGTTTATGTATGTTCTATCAGTTTCTACTTTATAGCAAAAGAAGTGACCTGGGAGGATTAGGTAGGAAGAGGGTACCTCTGTTTGTAATTGCATGTAAACCTGTTTAAGTTTGTAAATGACTCTGGTGAATTATGTGAGATTACCTGGTACCTGAAGTGAATACAAACTACTGACAGCTTTGTCCATAGAGAGACTTTAAGGCCTATTTAATTGTGGGTAAAGTGACTCATTTGGAAAATATCCTAGGAGTACTGAAAATATGAACACTAGAGAAGGAGAACATCTAAAGGCATCAAAATGTATACTGGGTGATTTGCAAATGACTCATTAAGGTGTGGGGACTCCCAAGCATCTCTCTAAGCATTCTCTGTGATGACTCTCCTCTTTGCTCCCTGGTTTGTTAGGGGAGATGTCTTCATGGTAGACTACTGATTATATACATGTTCCTGATGTGAGTTAATTGCCAGCTTTATTCCAATCCTAAATTTTGCTGCCAAGCTGGATTTAAACACCACTTTTGGACTGGTTAGATTTGAGAATGATTCTAAACCTCTTCTTTCTGGTTCTAGGAACTTTCAGTCCATGTGAGTAATGGTACAACTTTGCATCCTATAAACTGATGCAGGGTGTTATTGAGTTTATTGCAAGCAGACAGTTCCTCAGCTTGGTAGATAATGGTTTGCTGAGTGAGATGGCTGTCTGGGACCTCCATAGTCAGCCATCTTTCTACAGTGAACCACCTAAAGCATACTTTAAACTGTACCCAGATAATTTGTGTGTGTGACTCAAGATTTCTATCTGTCACCCAGGCTGGAGTGCAGTGGCGTGATCATGGCTCACTGCTGCCTCAACCTTCTGGGTTCAGGCAATTCTTCCACCTCAGGCTCCTGAGTAGCTGGGATTACAGGTGTTCCGCACCATGCCCAGCTAATTTTTTGATTTTTTTTGGGGGGGGGTAAACACTGGGTCTTGCTATGTTGCTCAGGCTGGTCTTGAACACCTGGGCTCAAGGAATCCTCTTGCCTTGGCCTTCCAAAGTGCTGGGATTATCATTGTGAACCACCGTGCCCAGCCTCAGATAAGTTTTTTTTTTTTTTTTTTTTTTTTAGTTGGAGTCTCACTTTGTCGCCCAGACTGGAGTGCAGTGGCCGCTCCCGGCCACTGCAGCCTCAACCTGCTGGATTCCGGGATCCTTCCGCCTCAGCCTTCTGAGTAGCCGGAATTACAGGCGCATGCTCCCACTCCTGGCTAATTTTTGATTTATTGTAGAGATGAGGTCTCGCCTGCCCAGGCGGGTCTCAAACCCGCAGGCTCAGGCAATCCACTCACCTCAGCCTCCCAAAGGTGCGGGATTACAGGCTGAGCCACCGAGCCTGGGATAATTTTTGAGGTTACGAAGAAAAGTAGGAGCTGGACCCGGTGGCTCATGCCTATAATCCCAGCACTTTGGAAGGCTGAGGTGAGAGGATTGCCTGAGCCCACGGGTTCGACACACCAGCCTGGGCACTATGGTGAGACCTCGTCTCCCCAGTAAATTAAAAAATTAGCTGGGCGTGGTGGCACATGCCTGTATTTCTTTTTTTTTTTTTGAGTTGGAGTCTCACTCAGCTGCCCAGACTGGAGTGCAGGGGCCCCTCCCGGCCACCGCAGCCTCGACCCGCTGGACTCTGGCGATCCTTCCGCCTCAGCCTTCCAAAGAGCCGGAACTACAGGCGCGGACTACCACGCCTGGCTAGTTTTTGATTTATTGTAGAGACAAGGTTTCGCCAAGTTGCCTGGGCGGGTCTCGAACATGCGGGCTCAGACAATTCACTCGCCTCGGCCTCTTTAAGTGCTGGGATTACAGGCTGAGCCACTGATCCCGGCCATATGCCTGTATTTCTAGCTACTTGAAAGACTGAGGTGGAAGATCACCCAGAAGGTCGAGACTGCAGTGACTATGAGTGTACCACTGCACTCCAGCCTGAGTAATAGAGGGAGACTCCAACACAAAAAACAAAGAAAAACAAAAAATAAGAGCAGGTAGTATTGCAAGCTTGTCTGAATTCCTCAAAAATAACTCATGCATAACTAGAGAAATTGTCTTGTATGGGATAATAGGCATCAGACTTCCTAGTTAATCATGCAACCTGAAGTTTTGCTTCATCCACAGCAGCAAGATGGAACTTATCGACGACAACACTGTCGTCAGGGCACGAGGTTTACCATGGCAGTCTTCAGATCAAGATATTGCAAGATTCTTCAAAGGACTCAATATTGCCAAGTTGGTTTTCTTAAATCTCTGTTTTACTTAACATTCCCTAAGGGAGAATGGGTTTCCTATCATTTTTTTCCTCACCATATTTTCCCCCCGCCTGTAATCTGTTTTATTATTCTCAAAGGGGAGGTGCAGCACTTTGTCTGAATGCTCAGGGCCGAAGGAACGGAGAAGCTCTGGTTAGGTTTGTAAGTGAGGAGCACAGAGACCTAGCACTGCAGAGGCACAAACACCACATGGGGACCCGGTATATTGAGGTATGTCCTCACAGCCTGAGACCCTGGACATCTTGAATGAGTGTCGACGTGATGCAAGGCTCTGAAGCTGTGTATTTAATTTCTCTTTCTTTTCTAGGTTTACAAGGCAACAGGTGAAGATTTTCTTAAAATTGCTGGTGGTAAGTGCCTTTTATAATGTGGGTTAGTAAGAACCTAGAGTTGGGAGCTCTCACTCTGTGTCCTACGAGTGCAGTGGCACAATCACTGCTCCCTGCAGCCTTGATCTCTTGGGCTCAGGCAGTCCTTCGGCCTCAGCCTCCCAAGTAGATGGGACGACAGGCTTGTGCCACCATGCCCAGCTAATTTTGTTTGCTTATTTGTTTGTTTTTGTATGTTTTAGAGCCCAGTTCTTGCTATGTTACCCAGGCTGCTCTCAAACTCCTGGGCTCAAGTAATCCCCTCACCTTGGCCTACCAAGGTGAGGGGATTACAGGTGTGAGTCACCATGCCCAGTCATTGGCTAATTTTTTGATAGTTTTTTTTTAATATGAAGAAGGAACTTCAAATACTATCAGTGAACTTAATGTATAACACTTTCCCTAAGGCTTGAGCCAACTAATAATAGCTAAATAGCCATTAAAAATACTGTAGGAAGGCGAAAAGGTCATATAAAGTCATGTACAAAGGGCAAAGGGAAAGGGTAGTTCTTGAAAGAAACAAGTTTGAAAAATGCTTCCATCAGGCGCGGTGGCTCATGCCTATGATCCCAGCACTTTGTGGGTGAAAGAAGTCCGGCGCCAGTAATGACTCCACACCCAGCTAGGACCAAGAGATTTATTAAAGCGGCTGTTACAGAGGGGATCTGTAACAGGGAAAAAAGAGAGAGAGAGAGAGAGAGTAAGAGAGAGAAAGGAAGTGGGAGAGAGGGCTGTATTTATCAGCCTGACAGGGGCCGGAAGGGGCCGTGCTATGTTCCTATTGGAGGAGCTGCATGGGGAGCAGGGTGGGGCCAATGCCATGTTATAGTCCTATTGGACGCATAACAAAGCTGGCTACGGATTGGAGGCTTGCAAGTTTGAAATTCGCACGCGGGAAGGCTTGAAATTTGCACTAGGGGAATTGTGCTCACAGAAGCCGGGCCCTAGGGCCTTTGTTGTCTGGTGTGTCGGTGCCATTTTGGGAGCCACCCCTCTGGTCGCTTCCTGCACCCTTCAGGGGGGCCAAGGTTTGCCTGAGCCCACGGGTTCAAGACCAGCCCGGGCAATTTGGCAAGACCTCGTCTCTACAATAAGTCAAAAAATTAGCTGGGCGTGGTGGTGCATGCCTGTAG
The DNA here is from genome assembly GCA_027257055.1 of Cephalopachus bancanus. NCBI lineage: Eukaryota > Metazoa > Chordata > Mammalia > Primates > Tarsiidae > Cephalopachus > Cephalopachus bancanus. The sequence continues at coordinate 15,597 of JAPVLO010001333.1, read as the reverse complement.
TTACAGTTACTTGAAAGGCTGAGGCAAAAGGATCACCTGAGTCCAGCAGGTTGAGGCTGCGGTGGCTGTGAATATGCCATTGCACTCCAGTATGGTCGACAGAGTGAGACTCCAACTCAAAAGAAAAAAAAAAAAAAGGCTTCCTAGTTTTTCTTCTAAATTTAATGCATCAGTGGCCAGGAACATGATAGTTTTAGGTTTCTAGCATTTTTGGATGCATAGTTTTTATAGTAACATGGTTAGAAAGGGGGAGAACAGATATGGTCTTTATCCAATTTTTGTGATTCATAACTTTAAACGCAGATGCATAAAATGGTAACCGTTTTGTCTGATTTATTTTTCCTATACATGTATCTATTTTGTAAGTTTCTGTTGCTCTCTTCATTCTGTTTTATAACTTCCTTTTTTTTTTAAGATGCGGGGTACAACTCAGGGTTCGGTATGCAAATGTTCATTTTGCAGATGCCCTTGTTGATGAGGTGTGCCCCTCCCTCCCCTGGCAGTTTCCCTCAACTGCCAATTCCACCCCCACTTCCCTGGCAGTTCCCACTATTGTCAATCCCTTATAATATTTATGATAATTGTTGAAGATCCGCTATGAATGAGAACATATGGTACTCTGTTCTTTGTTTCTGTGATAGATCACTGAGTATGATAGACTCTAAATCCATCCAAGTTGCTGCGAAGTTCATGTTTGTCCTTAATGGCTGCATAATATTCCGTTGGGTATATGTACCACAGTTTTTTTTTATGCAATCTAGCTTTGATGGGCAGCACGGTTGGTTCCATGTTTTTGTTATTGTGAATAGAGCTGCAACAAACATGCGTGTTTTTTGTGGTTTTTTTTGGAGTTGGAGTCTCACTCTGTTGCTCTGACTGGAGTGCAGTGGCCGCTTCCAGCCATGGCAGCCTCGCCTGCTGGGCTCCAGCAATCCTTCCGCCACTGCCTTCCGAGTAGCTGGAACTACAGGTGCGGACTACCACGCCTGGCTAATTTTTGATTTATTGTAGAGATGAGGTCTCGCCAAGTTGCCCAGGCGGGTCTCGAACCCACGGGCTCAGGTAATCCACTCACCTCAGCCTCCCAAAGGCGCGGGATTACAGGCTGAGCCACCGAGCCCGGCTTGCAGTTGTCTTTTTTGTAGAATAATTTGAATTCCTCCAGGTATATTGCCACTAGGGGAATTGCTCGGTCATGTGGACAATTTCTAGTTCTTTCAGAAACTGCCACACTGTCTTCCAAAGAGATTTCACTAGTTTGCATTCCCACCAGCATTGTAGAAGTGTTCCTTTTTCTCCACATCCTCACCACCATCTGCTGTTGTTTGTTTTATTAATGATGGCCATTCTTACTGGGGTTAGGTGGTATCTCAATGTGGTTTTGATCTGCATTTCTCTGATGATGAGTGAGGCTCAGCACTTTTTTATGTGTCTGTTGGCTGCCTGTATATCTTCTTTTGAGAAGTGTCTATTCATGTCTTTTTGCCCACTTTTCAATGGGGCTCTTGTTTATTTCCTTTTTTTTTTTGAGTTGGAGTCTCACTCTGTCGCCCAGACTGGAGTGCAGTGGCTGCTCCTGGCCACTGCAGCCTTGTCCTGCTGGGCTCCGGCGATCCTTCCACCTCAGCCTTCCGAGTAGCCGGAATTACAGGCATACGCTACCACGCCCGGCTGATTTTTTGATTTATTGTAGAGATGAGGTCTCGCTGCCCAGGCGGGTCTCGAACCCACGGGCTCAGGCAATCCACTCACCTCAGCCTCCCAAAGGCACGGGGTTACGGGCTGAGCCACCGAGCCCGGCTTATTGTTCATTTCTTTTTGGCACGTTTGATTTCCTTGTAGATGATGTTAGGCCTTTGTCAGATATACTGTTGGCAAATATTTTTTTCCAGTCTGTAGGCTGTCTGCCTGCTCTCTTGATGGTTTCTTTTGCTTTGCAGAAGCTCGTCAGTGTGATGAGATCCCACTTTTCTATCTTATTTTTATGGTATGGGCTCTTAGGGTTTTGATCAGGAATTGGTTGCCAGTTCTAATTTCCATAAGGGTGTCTTCCTGCATTTTCTAAAGTTCTTATAGTTTGAGGTTTTACATTTAGGTCTTTGATCCATTTAGAACTAATTTTTGTGTATGGTGACAGGTACGGGTCCTGTTCCAATCTTCTGCCTGTGATCAGCCAGTTCTCCCAGCACCATTTATTGAGCAGGTTCTCCTCTCCCCGGTGGTGGTTATTGGAGCCTTTGTCAAAGATGAGTTGGTTGAGAAATTGAGGCTTTGCTTCTGGAATCTTCTATCCTGTTCCATTGGTCTATAGGCCTTTTCTTGTACCAATACCATGCTATTTTGATTACTGTAGTCTTATAATAAAGTTTGAAATCTGGAAGTGTGAAACCTCCTGCTTGTTTCTTTTGCTAAGGATTGTTTTAGCTATTCATGGTTGTTTTTGTTTCCATATGAATTTCTCTATTGTCATTTCTAGGTCTGAGAAGAATGATGTTGGTAATTTAATAGGTATTGCGTTCCCTTTCTTCTTTTAATATGTTATGAACATGGCTGTGCTTGGTGGCTCATCTTGTAATTCCAGCACTTTGGGAGGCCGAGGCAAGTGGATTGTCTGAGCATGCATGTTCGAGACCAGCCCTGGCAAATTGACAAGACCTCGTTTCTACAATAAATAAAAAAAATTATCTGAGCATGGTATTGTGTTCCTGTAGTTCCAGCTACTTGTTGGCTAAGGTGGACAGGTCTCCAGAGCCCAGCTGGTTGACACTAGGCTGACCATGATTGTGCCACTGCACTCCAGCCTGAGCGACAGAGTGAGACTCCGACTCAAAAAAAAAAAAAATGTCATGAACATATTCCTATGTTACACAGTTTTCTTTTTCTTTTAAACTTGTTTTTGTAAAGACATGGGTTCTTGATTATGTTGCCCATGCTGGTCTAGAGCTTCTGGCCTAAAGCAATCCTCCTGCCTCAGCCTCTTAAAGTACTGGGATTACTAGGCATAATCCACTATGCCTGGTCTCAATTTTCTTAAGTTATTTTATGTATCATAATCTTTTAAAACATCCCTGTTGGGCATTTAGAGCTTATTTTCAACTTTCTACTTTAAGTATGTTGTAGGGAAAAAAATTTTTTTTTTTTTTTTGAGTCAGAGACTCACTTTGCCACCCAGGCTGGAGTCAGTGGCATGCCCATGTCCAGTGCAACCTTGACCTGCTGGGCTCAGGTGATCCTTCTACTTCAGCCTTCCAAATAGGTGGGACTACAGGTGTGCACCACCACACCCAGCTAATTTTTTTTTTCTTAAGTCGTAGAGACAAGGTCTCACCAAGTTGCCCGGGCTAGTCTTGAACCCATGGGCTCAGGCAGTCCTCTCACCTCAGCTTCCCAAAGTGCTGGGATTACTGGTATGAGCCACTGTGCCTGGCTTGGGAATATTTTAAATCTCTATGTGCCTCTCATTAAGATAAATCTCTGTCAGGACTCAGCCTATAATCCCAGCACTTTGGGAGGCCAAGGCGAATGAATTGCCTGAGCTCACGGGTTTGAGACCCACCCAGACAACTTGGTGAGACCTCGTCTTTACAATAAATAAAAAATTAACCGGGCGTTGTAGTGCGTGCCTATAGTTCCAGCTCCTTGGAAGGCTGAGGCTGAAGGATCGCTGTAGCCCAGCAGGTCAAGGCTACAGTGGTCAGGAGCGTGCCCCCGCACTCCAGTCTGGGCAACAGTGAGACACCGACCCCCCCCAAAAGATAAATCAGTAGTAGCAGAATATTTGAATCAAAGATTTGTAGACCTTTTAAGGAGCCTTTTGACACCTATTGCCAAATTATTTGAGGGGGGCTTTCACTTAAATTAGTATACCTGTAATAGAGAGCCCCGGTGAATATTTTTGCATTTATAAAACTTATATTAGCAGGATCATTTTTAATACAATTTGTTGTTACATTCTTGTTCTTTACATAAATCTCAAGGCTTTTTTTTTTTTTTTTTTTTTTTTTGAGTTGGAATCCTATTCTGTCGCCCAGGCTGGAGTACAGTGGCATACTCACGGCCACCCCAGCTTCAACCTCCTGGACTCTGGCTATCCTTCTACCTCAGTCTTCCAAGTAGCCGGAACTACAGGCACATACTTGGCCAGTTTTTGATTTATTGTAGAGACAAGGTTTCACCAAGTTGCCCAGGCTGGTCTTGAACCCACAGGCTTGTACAATCCACTTGCCTCGGCCTCCCAAAGTCCTGGGATTACAGGCTGAGCCACAGAGCCCAGCCAGCTTTAAGATTAATAGCATTTCCAGAGTTCCAAAGCAATGTTCTCTATTGGCTGGGTTTGCTGTAGTCTTACCTGTATCCTGGCTTTCTATGATAGATACATTGCAAACGGAGATGGCAACGTTAACTAATGTTCACATTGTTGTATATAGGCAGTGTGATGAGAATTTGCTTTTAAGGGAAAGTGTTACTAGTGTATGTGTTTAAAGAGTATGCATTTGCAAGTATACCAACACAGTATAAAATGCTTTATGTTGGGAGAAATGTCGATACATACTAAAACTGGGTGCCAAGTATATTCATTATACTGTTCTCGCTCTTCTTTTAGTTGTAGTCTCACTCTGTCACCCAGGCTGGAGTGCAGTAGCACGCTCCTGGCCACCGCAGCCTCAACCTGCTGGGCTCTGGCAATCCTCCCGCCTCAGCCTTCCAAGTAGCTGGAACTACAGGCGCGCTACCATGCCTGGCTAATTTTTTGATTTATTGTAGAGATGAGGTCTCACCAAGTTGCCCAGGCGGTTCTCAAACCCACGGGCTCAGGCAATCCACTCACCTCAGCCTCCCAAAGCGCGGGATTACAGGCTGAGCCACCAAGCACCTGAGCCCAGCAGATCAAGTCTGCACTGGCCATGATTGTGCCACTGTACTCCAGCCTGAGCAACAGAAAATGCTGGACTCCAACTCAAGAATGATAATAATAATAATGATAATAATCATCAGATTTCTTGTAGGTCGTTTTTTAGGGGAGGGGAGTAATCATGGGGGAAGAAACCAGATGACTTTGTATATCTTAGTCTACTTAATTTGCATACTTTTTGAGGTAGATAATTTTACAGATAGGGAAACTAAGACACAGAGATAAGCCTGACTAGTAAATAGTAAACCCAAGATTGGACCCAGGTATTCTGGCTCTAAGACCTGTGCCTTTAATACCATGATGACTTATTACCTCTCCTTGAGAAAAACAGATGCTTGGTCCATGACTCAGTTGTCTGGAACTTCCTAAATTAAGAATGTGTTTTATGAACACAGTTTCACATTTTGGAGAATTCTGATTCCTAGGATGTTAACTATGAATTCAATAGGAGTATGGGTCTTAATTAGTAATTTAAGATTTTGCCAGAAATTTTGCTATTTTAAATTTGATAACTTTGATGTTTTCACTACTTCTCTTCGTTCCTCCCAATATTTGCATTTCCTAGGTACGTCCAATGAGGTAGCCCAGTTTCTCTCCAAGGAAAATCAAGTCATTGTGCGCATGCGGGGGCTCCCTTTCACGGCCACAGCTGAAGAAGTGGTGGCTTTCTTTGGACAGCACTGCCCCATCACTGGTGGAAAGGAAGGCATCCTCTTTGTCACCTACCCTGATGGTAGGCCAACAGGGGATGCTTTTGTCCTCTTTGCTTGTGAGGAATATGCACAGAATGCCTTGAGGAAGCATAAAGACCTGTTGGGTAAAAGATACATTGAACTCTTCAGGAGCACAGCAGCTGAAGTCCAGCAGGTTGGTTTTTAAGTTTTTATTGGTATTTTTGCATTAACTTACGTTCTTTTTCTCTAAAAACAATCCTACGTTATTCATTATGTTAAAATAACAGCCATTGCTTTGCTAAGCTATGGTATGACTGTGTGATTCCTTTAGCTATGGTCACCATGTTTCCTGGCTTTGGCCACTTTCCCTACCTTGAGGTGAATCTCTCTTATTTACTTAATTTTTTTTTTTTTTCTTTTTTTGAGTGGGAGTCTCACTCTGTCACCTAGACTGTAATGCAGTGGCACACTCCCTGCCATTGCAGCCTCAACCTGCTGGGCTCCGGCAATCCTTCTGCCTCAGCCTTCCAAGTAGCTGGAACTACAGGTGCGCGCTACCACGACTGGTTAATTTTTGGGGGGGATTTATTGTAGAGATGAGGTCTTGCCAAGTTGCCCAGGTGGGACTTAAACCCGTGGACTCAGACAATCCTCTCACTTCGGCCTCCCAAAGCGCAAGATTACAGGCTGAACCACCGAGCCCGGCGTCTTATTTACTTCTAAATAAACTATATTTTTTTTTGAGTCAGAGTCCCACTCTGTTGCCCAGGCTGGAATGCAGTGGCATGTTCTCAGCCACTGCAGCCTCAACCTGCTGGACTCAGGCAGTTCTTCCGCCTCAGTCTTCCAAGTACCTGGAACAACAGGCATGCACCACCACGCCTGGCTAATTTTTAAATTTTTATTTATTTTTATTTATTTATTTTTGAGTTGGAGTCTCACTCTGTCACCCAGACTGGAGTGCAGTGGCCACTCCTGGCCACTGCAGCCTCGACCTGCTCGGCTCCAGCAATCCTTCCGCCTCAGCCTTCCAAGTAGCTGGAACTACAGGCACGTGCTACCACGCCCAGCTAATTTTTGATTTTATTGTAGAGATGAGGTCTCACCAAGTTGTCCAGGCGGGTCTCGAACCTACAGGCTCAGGCAATACACTCACCTCAACTTCCCAAAGTGTTGGGATTACAGGCTGAGCCACCGAGCCCGGCTAATTTTTTTATTGTAGAGACAAGGTCTGGCTGGTCTCAAACCCTTGAGCTCAGGCAATACTCTCATCTTCACCTCCCAAAGTGCTGGGATTGTAGGCATGAGTCATTGTGCCCAGCTATATTTTCTAATCTAAAAAAAAATTAAAATAACTGGGAAAATACAGAACATATAAATTGCTGGAAAACATTTTTCATTCCATAACCAATAGATAGCCACTGTTATCCTATACGCACACAGAAAACGTACAGCATTTTTTATAGAACTGGAATATTGCTGTAGCTGTATTTCTGTATTCTGTTTTAAAACTGCATTTGAAAACTCACCCATGTCTACAAAATTTCATCTTATATCTCATGGAGGTACATACTTTATTTAGAAAATCCTCTAGTGTAAAATTTTTTTCTATCATGAGAAATTCCTACATAATTATGCTTTTAAAACTTTCCTCAATTTCTGGTTGATTTCTGTAGAGTTGGATATAGGGTGTGTATAATTGGATATTAGGTGTGAGCTTTTAAGGTTTTTAATGTCTTATCAAATGTTATTTTCTAAGAGACTTGATTAGTTTTATGTCCTGTCTTGTTTTTACTGACTTTTGGAGTTGTTTTTGAGATACAAAATGGGGCAATCACTTCTCCAAAATGTACTGAGATCTAAGCATGAAACCATGTGTTTTCAAGCCTTTCAACTTACCAGCTGAACATGTCTTCAAGGGTCAGTTTGTATTTCAGCTGTAGCTGAAATTGTATAGGATGCTTTATACAGAGCTCTTCCAACTTACTCTACCTGTGACCCATAGTAAAACCGGGTCATCTAAATGATTCCTTTGGTATTATTTCTGAGTTCGTAGAATATTTTGTATAACTTCTGCATTGTGATTTAAAATAATTATGCAATGTGAACAAGCACCCAAAGGATTTTTATGCCTATAAACAGTAGAGGTGGAATTTGTTAGTTCTCTGTTCTGTCATATTGGTACTCTTGAAATCTAAACTAGTTACAGACTTAAAGTTTCAATCTGTACCTTGGTGAAAATGTGCATCAGAAACTCTGAATCTCTAAAACATGCTAAATGTTCTTGAAGTTTCAAATATTGCACATTCTTTCCAACCCAGAAGATAGAAACATGAGATTTTTACTTTAGATCCTTATGTGGAAGAACAATTTTATGGAAATCATGACCAAGACTAGATTACCCCACAGCCAGGACCACTGTGTGTTGGTTTTAGATTAAAATGGACTTCCTCTCTAGATAGATATGTACCATAAATTGGCTCTGGGTGTGCTTTCTCTCTACTTCTCCATCCCTACAGATTTATTTCCCAAGGGTTGAAGTAGTCATAGGCTCTTCACTGTCTTCTCTTCATTGCTATTAATAATTTCATTCAGTAAGCTTCTAAGCACCTCCTATTTAGCAGGGATTTTAAAGTGCTTGACCGTTTCCTGGCCTGAGTTTGTCTATAGCCCCATGGAGTTTTCTGTTTTTCTCCTAGTGTTTGTGCTGTGTTTGTATTGTTTATGTAATTTTTAGAAAGTCTTTCTATTTCTTTGTCATGACATTTGGCTGTGCTCTTTGATTTTTGTCACCTCTTATCCAGATAACAACTGAAGTGGAGTTTAGTGCACATTTAGGAAAGTTTCACTGATTTTTCTACATTTTCAGTTTATGGGATGTCAAAGGTGTAAGGGTTAAGTTGCTCAGAAAACCTGAGGATGCCACAAGTCGCATGTGTACAAGGACTTACCTCCTAGTATTATGAACTAGTTGATACACCCTAAACTGATAAAAATGTGGATAAAAGCTGGGCACGGTGACTCACCCTGTCATCCCAGCATTTTGAGCGGCCAAGGTGGGAGAATTGCTTGAGCCCTAGAGTTTGAGACCAGCCTAGGCAAACATAGTGAGACCTCATCTCTACAGGGAAAAAAAAAAAGCCAGGCATGGTGGCATGCCCCTGTAGTCTCAGCTACTTCGAAGACTGAGGCGGAAGGATCACTTGAGCCCAGTAGATCGAGGCTGCAGTAAACTGGGATCATGCCACTGTACTTCAACCTGGGCAACAGAGTGAGACCCCCAAGTCAAAAAAAAAAAAGTGGACAAGAGCCTTGTAATATGAGTTTTGCCTAAGGGTGATCTGTCCAAATTAAATATATCTGACCTATCACTTGATTTTCTGTCTGGCCACTGTCTCAAATTTACATGGAAACTAAATTTCTGTTTTTCTTTATGGTCACCAAGTTTTTTTTTTTAGTTTGACATTATTTAGACTTTCTGTCTTGTGCTATTATGAGGCATTGCATTTTAATATAATCCAAAGTCACTGTTTTTCCTGTGAATCCTTTACTGGATCATTTTCTATTTCTTTTTTTTTTTTTATTTGCAGTCTCACTCTGTCGCCCAGGCTGGAGTACAGTGGCTGCTCCCAGCCACTGCTGCCTCGACCTGCTGGGCTCCAGCGATCCTTCCGCCTCAGCCTTCCAAGTAGCTGGAACTACAGGCGTGCACTACCACACCTGGCTAATTTTTTGATTTACTGTAGAGATGAGGTCTCACCAAGTTGCCCAGGCGGGTCTCGAACCCGCGGGCTCAGGCAATCCACTCACCTCAGCCTCCCAAAGGTTCAGGATTACCGGCTGAGCCACTGAGCCCGGCTCATTTTCTATTTCTTAGGTTTAGAGGAAGTACATGAAGTTAATATTAAGGGAAGCACTGTGAGCTTAGTGAAATGATTTCTAATAAATAACTACAAAAGTCTCCATTTATTGATATATTCAGGTTTTTATAATAGTGGAAGATTTTAGCCAGGTGTGGTGGCACACGCCTGTAATCTCAGCACTTTATGGGGCAGAGGCAAGAGGATTGCCTGAGCCCTGAGGTAAAGACCAGCTGGGCAACTTGACGAGACCTTGTCTCTGCAATATATCAAAAAATTAGCCAAGTGTGGTGGGGTACACCTGTAGTTCTAGCTACTGCAAAGGCTGAGGCAGAAGGAGCACATGAGCCCAGCAGGTCGTAGTTGCAGGGGCCGTGAACATACCACATTACTCCAGCCTGGGCGACAGAGTGAGACTCCAACTAAAAAAATAAAATAAAATAAAAAGGCAGACTTTAAGGATATGTGTCCTATGGTAGATAGTGATGCATTTTTTCAGGTAGACATATCCTTAATCTAAGTGTGTTGTGTTGTGTGTGGTGCATGCCTCATTGTATATTGTGCTTTGCCTGCTTAACTGCACGAATCCCTATCTCCATCATTGCTTCTCAGACTCGAATGCACTGATGAATCATCTGGGAATTCTTGTTAAACTGCAGGTTCATATTCATTATGTCTGGGGTGGAGCTGAGGTTCTGTATTTCTGAGAGGCTTCCCAGTGATGCTGTTGCTGGTCTGCAGACATCAGAAGGGTAACAAGGCTCTAAATCACTTCTGTTTTGCTTTGAGTACAGGTGCTGAATCGATTCTCCTCGGCCCCTCTCATTCCACTTCCAACCCCTCCCATTATTCCAGTACTACCTCAGCAATTTGTGTCCCCTACAAATGTTAGAGACTGTATACGCCTTCGAGGCCTTCCCTATACAGCCACAATAGAGGATATCCTGGACTTCCTGGGGGAGTTCTCCACAGATATTCGTACTCATGGGGTTCACATGGTTTTGAATCACCAGGTAAGAAAGTCACTTGATTTTTGGTTAAATAAAAAATATATATTATTTGCTGGAAACCTTAATAGTATTTTGTGCTGTTATAAGCAGGACAACATTCTAAAAACCCATAAGCCAGGTAGTTTTAATTGACTTTGGATTTCTTTCTTAAAAGCAACGTTGTACTAATTTTTGAAAATAAATTGTTTTCTGAGCATTATCTGTTGAATATAGGTTTTTATTCAACAGATAACTGATTTTTTTTTTCTAAATTGCTAATTTCCTACCTTTTCACTAGGCTGTTTTGTCACTTGTATAACTATAATCTTGTGTTACTGGAAAAGCACTCGCCAGTGACTACAACCAATCATAAAATATCATGAGCCCTTGCTTTCCACACCAGTTTTCTACACCGGCACATGCTCATTCTAACTTATAAGCTCTTCAACTTGTTATCTGACCCTCTTGGCATGCCTCACTGGTAGGAATCTTTTTGAATAAAATTTCCCACAGTTCAGCATCTCCAAGGAGTTGTTTGATTTCTTTTTGAGTCACCATTTCTAATAACCTAGGAACCAGTTGCTCTTTAACAACAGTAGACAGATTTGCCTCTCATTGACCTGTGTGACCTATTGTGATTACACTCAGAAAAATACTTCTTTGATGATGGACAAGCTCTTAGCTGTCTTCACGACATTGGATTTCCCATCTTTGTCTGGGTTTGTTGCTAATTTCCCTGGTACGGTAACTGTTAGGGTAACTTACATAGTAATAATGTGGATTAAATAGTCCCTAAGAGACTTTTTGAGAAAAACCATAAAATAAGAAGGCAGTCTTCCAAGTTGGTTATATCTGTTTCTCTCCCAACAAATGTTCATTCTTAGTAAGATAATAGAATCTTTAGGTATTCTAGTTCTGTGAATGCAAATCTGCAGGCTTGGTTTTAGGTAGGAGAGTTTAGCAAGCGATTACTAGAAGAAAATATTTCTAAACACCTGTTTGGCCAAGGTGGAACTGTGCGGGTGGAGGTGAGAGAAAGGATCCCAAGCAAGACTTGATGATACTGCTCTCACCAACCAACATGGTACCTTGCAACTCCCAGTTCCTTCCCCCAAGCCACATTCCAACCAAGGTTTCAGGGATGTGGGAAGAATGAAAGGGATGTGGCAGCTCAGTGATGAACTGAAACTGGAAGCCCAAAGAGAGCACTGTTTTGTTCAATTTCCTGTTGGAGGATAATACATAAAGCTCCAGTACTGGTTCTGTTGCTAGGTTTTCTCGGGTTGAATGAGATTTAAATAGATTTTTCAGAAAGGAAGTAAACCCCAATATACAATCCCATATTTTGAAACTGCAATCACAAGGATACCCTTTCAAGACCTCGTAAATCTGATACTGATTAAGAGAAACCAAACAGGATCGTTTTCAGCTGTGAGCTCTCAAAGCTGTTTCTTTAAACTTCTTGGCCCATTGGGTGATGAAATGCAAGCCAGGTTTCAGTAGATTACATTGTCACCTGAATTTTGTGACTAAAATGTCCGTATTATGGGTGATTGTCACTTTGCATGTTTTGTAAGCAACCATTTCCTTGTTGAAGGGAGACAGTCTCCTTTTGTTTTTATTCTTCCCTCACACACTCAGGGCCGCCCATCAGGAGATGCCTTTATCCAGATGAAGTCTGCGGACAGAGCATTTATGGCGTCACAGAAGTGCCATAAAAAAACCATGAAGGACAGATATGTTGAAGTCTTTCAGTGTTCAGCTGAGGAGATGAACTTTGTGTTAATGGGGGGCACTTTAAATCGAAATGGCTTATCCCCACCGCCATGTAAGTTACCATGTAAGTTTTTCTTGGGTCTTGGCGCTATTCTACGCTATTTGCTGGTAGGTGCTTAAGCTGCTTTTGTAACTTTCTGTGCCCCTGGTTCTTTCTGAGGCAGGTGAGGTGGTTACATAAGGCTTTACCATCTGAAATCGGTAGTATCTTATAATCATTTAAGACCTTGGTTGTGGACACCCATAATTAGAGATGCTACAGATACCTCCTTTCAAATTGTATCCTTGCTTTTCCAGTGATAAGCACTTGACTTCTGAAGCTTAGTATGCTCCAGATAAGCACTGACTCTGGGAGGCAACCTGGCTATGTAGCTATTTTCATACGCATTTACAGGTAAAATTATGGCTGGATTCTTTTACTTTTTTCTTTTTTAAACACATTAAACTTTAAGAAGGATGACTTAATGCACATTTTGCATTTAACTTTTTGAACATTGAGTACTTTTTGAAAATCATAACCTGGAGAGCATTTCTATTGTTCTCCAGGGTATCTGGAATGAGCAGATTAGTAATATATATATATATATGTGTGTGTGTGTGTGTATATATATAAATGCGTACATTATTTGGCCAAAGTTTCCATTGGATCACAGGATCAGTGCTTAATTCAAGCCATGCTCTTGCTCATTGGCACCTGGGTGCAAGCCATCTGGAATCTTATTTGAGAGGAATAAGCCCTGTAGTCTAGTGACCAAGTTCTAGTTAGCAACTAAGGAACATTTGGGGATCTAATGTTAAAAACTGAATTTTTTTTTTATGTAGTTTTCACTTTTAAGTAAGACATAACTTGTTAGGCCTGTTGGGCATGTTTAAAGAATATAGTTTAAAGGTAACTACGAAAGTAAACTGGATTTATGTGCTTGATTCCAATTAAATGGGGAGCTTCGGGGACACCACTTTCTAGTAAAAAGGGGGCTGTGCCAATAATCCTGTTTTATAAAGTATTATTTGTAGAAAACTTGGTGGGGCTTAATCCTTTTTTTTCCTTGGAATTTCTAAATGCTAATATTTCATTTACCTGCTGCTTGCTGTTGGTGAATATCTAAGAGTTGGTCATTAATGAGTATCAAGTTTTGAAAATGTATAATTGGGTTAAGAAGCTATCTTAAAGTAATTCAAGTTATATGTCTTTTGTCCACAAAGCACTGATGTCAGTATCTTTTTGCAATATCCTTTCGTGATAATCTATCAAGCATTATGAGGTAAAGGAATTTCATCATCAACGTGTGATCCAAATTCTTTCATGATATTCTTTTACTTCTCTCTCTTCCTAGTGGAGAACTGATTTTTATAGTCTTTTTCCATAAGACTTTCATTTTTTCCCTTTTGACCTCATAGTCCTAAAATTGAAAAAACTTAAGATGCTTATTTCACATAAGAATATATTTCTTGCCAGGCATGATTACTCATACCAGTAATCTCAGGAATTTGGGAGGCAGAGGCAAGGGGTTCGAGACCAGTTTGGACAACTTAGCAAGACCTCATCCCTACAGTAAATCAAAAAGTTAGCCGGGCATGGTGGTACATGCCTGTTATTCCTGGAAGGCTGAGGTGGGGAGGATCCCCTGAACTCAGCAGGTTGGGGCTGCAGCAGCTGTTATCATGCCACTGCACTCCAGCCTTAGTGACAGAGTGAGACTCCAACACACACACACACACACACACACCACACACACACACACACACACACACACACACACACGAGCACACGTACACATATTTGGCCTTTTTAAAAAACAGGATAGTTTACTTATTTTAAAATATCAGAATTCCAATTAATACATATTAATATTATACCTGTTCTACTGAACTTTTTTTTCCTGCCAACACACTTTAGATGATTGCTTAGTTATACAACAACCACAAAACTTACAAAAATTGCTTCTGTTTTTATGTAATCTCAAGGACTAATGCAAGTAAAATAGTGATGGATTACCACTCCCTACTGAAGAATTTCTTACCGAATTTGGCGAAGAAATGCTGCTAAGGTCTCACTGATATTTTTAAGTTTGTCCCCTTAATTCACAAGGAACATTTTAAAGACCAACTTTATTTTGTAGTCTACGCATATACACACTAGACTCTCTTGTCCTTTTGTTTGAGGAATAACAAAAATGTAATCTAATCTATTTGGTTATCAAAAATGTCTGCCTTTGTTTCAAAGCAAAACAGACTTACGCCTACTATATATGTTTATCTTGTTGGTATGAGACACTGGCCTATAATAGTTTTGAAAGCATAACATGGGGCCAGGCATGGTGGCTCATGCCTATAATCCCAGCACACATTGGGAGGCCGAGGTGAGAGGATTGCCTGAGTTCAAGGGTTTAAGACCAGCCTGGGCAGCTTGTTGAGACATCATCTCTACAATAAATTAAAAAAAAAAAATTAGCCAGACATGGTGACATGTGCCTGTAGTTCCAGCTACTTGGAAGACTGAAGCAGAAGGATCACCTGAGCCCAGCAGGTTTAGGCCGTGGTGGCCGTGAGCATGCCACTGTACTCCAGCCTGGGTGACAGAGTGAGACTCCAACTGAAAAAAAACAAAAAAAACAAAAAGCATAATATGAGCACAGGCTATATAATTTTCAGTAAGCCTTAGATGCTTCCTTCTGTATTGTTGTCCTTTGTGTGAGCACTTTAAGACCAGAGATTATAACTTAAAAATTTGTTTTTGAGCTGGGCTCGGTGGCTCAGCCTGTAATCCCATGCCTTTGGGAGGCTGAGGTGAGTGGATTGCCTGAGCCTGCGGGTTCCAGACCCACCTGGGCAACTTGGCGAGACCTCATCTCTACAATAAATCAAAAATCAGCCGGGCGTGGTAGTGCGCGCCTGTAGTTCCAGCTACTTGGAAGGCTGAGGCGGAAGGATCACCGAAGCCCCGCAGGTCGAGGCTGTGGTGGCCGGGAGCAGCCACTGCACTGCAGTCTGGGCAACAGAGTGAGACTCCAACTCAAAAAAAAAAAAAAAACAATTGTTTTGGTCAGTATAAAAGAGGGACTCAAAAGTTAAATGTAGGGCCAATGCATTGGTCTTTTGTTTATGTACCCATATTCAACTGGCTGTCTTCTTCATCTACATAGAAATGTAGAAACTCATAGAAACAAATGTCAATTGGAAGTCATCTTGGGGATTTTCATGTAAAAAGGTTATCCTTTATGTCTCTGCTATATGCAAAATATGGTAGTTCTAGGCATGAATTTTAAAGATGGAGACCCCAAATTCAATCAGCTTCTCAGTTATTTCTTTTGTTGAATGCAAATAGCTGGATAGTTGTGTTTGTTCCACATGTGAAAGCTAGTGACCAGCAACTGGTCTCACTGAGT